>JACEFZ010009616.1:0-82500 GCA_014155875.1 Cepaea nemoralis | reverse complement strand
CATAGCAGAGCAGCCTCGCCCGGTAGGGGTAGTCATGTGCACCAGGTGACTCCAGACCGTCATCAGGCGACTGGGTGCAAAAGAATATCAACTTTGAAAGTAGGAACTTGGAATGTAAGAACTATGAGTGGGGATGGGAAATTTGAAAACATTAAGAATGAAATGAGAAGATTAAATATTAACATGTTAGGTATATGTGAGACCAGATGGACAGTAATGGGCATTATAACATCTGAGGAATATAGAATAATCTATTCTGGTGGAGAGAAACAACAGCGAGGAGTAGCAATTATAATGGATACAGAGAGATCAAAATCGATCAAAGGATATTGGACTGTTACTGGTTAAGTTGAGTGGAAGACCTTTTCATTTAAAGAATGCCTTCAAGAAATGCAAGAATTCTGATCTAAATATCATAATGGGTGACTTGAATGTCAAAGTTGGAAATCAACAGGACAGATGCATGGTAGGCAGAGTATGGACTAGGGGAGCAGAATGAAAGAGGTTGCAGATTTGTACAGTGGACTAAAGAGCATGATATACTTATTGGAAACACCTGGTATCGACATCACCCAACATGGAGAATTCCTCATCATAAAATAAGAAATCAGATTGATTACATTTTCATCAAAAGACGATTTCTAAATGCCTTAAAAGTCACAAAAACTATTCCAAGCGCAGACTACCACAGCGACCATAGATTAATCATAAGCAATATACATATGCAAATAAAGAAAGTAAAAAAATTACTAAGAAAAACAAAACTTGATCTACGGGTACTGAAGCGTGAGGAGATAACAAATAAATTCAACGTAGAGGTAAAGAACAGATTTGATGCATTATCCAATATAGAAATATTATTTCAAGATGTCAACGACCAATGGGAAATACGAGGGTAAGTTAATAAGTAAATCGATACATGAAGTCCATAAGTGGGCACTCTCCCGCTGTTTATACTTCACCTCGACACCGCAAGGTACAAGAGGAACATGATGAGATGAGATGAGCGTTAATAAGTAAGTCACAAATGGCTGTAGAAAATAACTACGTACGATAACAACTTGAAACCAGTTTAGTTTTATACATACATTGTCCCTTTATTTCTCATAATTTCCACCAACATTGATGCACTTATCCCATCGTTTTATCAGTCCTCCCAAACCGGCTGCATAGAATTGCATGCTTTATTTTAATTTACCGGCCATCCCACAGAACTGTGTGACTTACTTATTGACTCGTCCTCGTAACTTTTTCTACCCAGCTGTGCACCGCTTTACGGAACAAACATTTGTCAGCATAAACACTGACAACCCACCTTGGCGGGAGACATTTCGCGAATGACGCCGAAGTTGAACGTGAAGTGAAAACGTGATTTAGACAACAGAGCACGCAGAGTTCGATGCAGCCGGTTTGGGAGGACTGATAAAACAATGGGATAATGCATCCATGTTGGTGGAAATTATGTTGAAAAATACAGGGACAATGTATGTATAAAAATAAACTGGTTTCAAGTTGTTATCGTATTGAGTTATTTTTCTACAGCCATTTGTGACTTACTTATTAACTTACCCTCGTAATAAAGCGATATAGAAAGGTCAACTAAGCTACTGAAACAACTATTACAAAATTAAAGATAATGGGACACAAGAAATGGGTGACGGAAGACATCTTAAAACTCATGCAAATAAGAAGAAATAACAAAAATAACCATGAACATTATGAAGAGATTCGCAGGAAAATGAGGAAACTATGCGAAGAGGCAAAAGAAATATAGCTTGAGGAAAATTACAGGGAAAATGAAAACCAACACACAACCTGGAATTCCAAACTAATGCCCAAAATAATTAATGCCATCACTAACAAAAGAACACACACATCAACGGTTTGACAAAAAGCTAAAAATGGCAAACTCATAATAGAAAAGGATCAGATTTTACATGTTTGATCAGATTATGTGAAATACCTTTATGATGATACAAGAGAAGAACAGTATGATATTCAGAATAATAATGAAGGAACATACATTTTGAAGACGGATGTTCAGAATGCTCTTAACTGTATGAAAACACTGGCAAGACCCCTGGCCCAGATAACATCACAACAGAAATGATCAATGCCATAGAAGAATATGGAATAGACCAGGTCACCAGACTGCTGAATGCAATATATGATATTATATACCTCATGAATTATGTAATTCTATATTTATTGCAATCCCGAAGAAATCATTAGCCTTGGAATGTGATCAACATCGAGCAATTAGTATAATGAGCCACATTACGAAGATGTTGCTAAGAATTATCATGCAAAGAGTGAGGAAGAAAATACAACCTGAAATAGGAGAAGAACAATGTGGGTTTGTAGAAGGCAAGGCTACAGTAAATGCTGTATATATGCTGAGACCATTAATTGGACGTTCTGTAGAAGTAAACAAAGCCCAGTACCTTTGCTTTATTGACTGCTTTTTGAAGGCTTTCGATAAAGTAAGACATGTCAACATGACAGAGATGCTTGCAGATCTACAAAGACCTTAGACTTGTGAGAAACATATAATGGAAACAACAAGCTGCCGTCAGCCTATAAAGAGAGGTTTGAGACATGGATGTGTAATATCTCCAGATCTGTTTTCCCTTTACAGTGAAATTTTTTCCCGAAATATAGAAGATATGAAAGGAATCATCATTGGAGGAAGAAATATCAATAACATGAGATATGCAGATGATACAGTTGCAGACAATGAGCAGGATCTACAACATTTAGTAGATGTGGTTGTTGCACACATTGAACAACTAGGGTTAGAATTAAATTGTAAGAAGACACAGATTATGGTCGTCACTTGGAAAAAAGAAATACCATAATGTAATATACAAGTAAATAGGAATATTCTTAAGCAAGTAAATCGGTATAATTATCTCGGAACAGTCATAACATCTGATGGGACATGTCTTGAAGAGATTAGAACAAAAATCGCTATAGCGAAGGTAGCCTTTTGCAAGATGGAAAACATACTGTCCAATAAAAATATGTTATTTGCAAAGAGAGAAAGAGTGTTGAGGTGCTACATAGAACATGCGCTTTTGTATGGACGTGAAGCGTGGACAATGAGCAAACAGGCTAAAAACATCTGATGGCTGTAGAGATGTGGTTTCTAATAACAATGCAAAGAATACATTGGACAGAGAGAGAAACCAATGACCAAGTCCTACAAGGAAACAAATGCAAATCGTAAACTGATTAGAGAAATTAGACGTAGACAACCAACAATTTTTGGTCACGTTACAAGAAGAAATAAACTGGAGAACTTGGTAACCACTGGCAAGATTGAGGGGAAAAGAGCAAGAGGAAGGTAGAGAAGTACATACCTGGATGGCTTGACCACGTGGCATGATCGAGGCAAGAACACTGAGCTGATCCACGACTCTGGTGCTCGAGTAAGATGGCGAGATATGGCCGCCCACGCTTACCGGTACGGTATATGATGATGATGATGATGATGATGATGATGATGATGATGAGTACAGAAAGTATCTGTGAGTGACTGAAAGCAGTAATAAGGACGAAAGCTGGATGAGATAAGCGAGTAGTAAATGGAGACAGGAGAAACGAGAAAATAAAGAGTTCCTAGCTTTGTTTTTTGCAAATAAAATCATGACCCAGTCTTCACAGGAAAGAGGCAACAACAGTCCAGGAATTGATTGGCGCGTTGTTAATCGAAAATACAATAACAGTCTTTACCTTGGGTAAAGAGGATTTTCCAAATCATAATATCAGAGGCGGTGGTAATCCTAAATATGCAGGTAAAGCCAGCAGTTCGGAGGTTTGAAATGTCATGAAATAACTGGCTTTGTTGACAATATGAGATTTGAGATGTCCTGGAGGTGGGGGGTGAGGGAGTGGGATTGGATTAGATTAGAAGAGGTCACGCAAAACACGCAAGTGATGAAATGATGAACAATGTCAAGATCACCAAGCGCAAGGCAGTTTTACAAATACAACTACGGAAAACAAAGGACGTTGCGGAGTCAAACCTTTATTAGCAATTCAACGTTTGTAAAGCTGTCCTTTACTTCGTGTTCTTTATATTCTTAACATTTCTACGGCTTTACTGTAGTCATTATAATATCTTCTCTGTGATGTATATAGTGTTGTGTTTTCTTGTGTTTGTTTGCTAATGAAGGCTTGACTCTGCGGCATCCTTTGTTTTCGGTAATTGTGTTTGTAAAGCTGATATGTACTTCGTGTTCGTTATACTGTTTGTATGTCCACAGCTTTACCTCAATTTAACCAGTTTTATTCGTTCTTTGATGAGCCGATGGATGCTGATAGCGAGGGACACTGGTAATAGGGAAGCTTATCCACGAGCAGAAGTCACTCCAGTGCACAAGAAGTAGTAGCGAGTGCATGAACTACGCTTGAGGTCAAAGCAAGCGAGTGAAAGAAATGAAAGAGAAAAAAATACGTAATCGCTCAAATACTTTACAGGCTCATTTTTGGGAGTAGATCTCTGGCCATGAGATTTAGTAGTAATTTGAAGTACCCCAAATCAACTTCTAACTGAAAAAAGCCACCACATGTCAAGATCCACATTACCAAAGAGACTCGTGCAAATACTGCAATGGAATATGAGCAAATATGTTACTTAACCTCAGCTTACATCTTTCCACCCGTCCATGGTGTTCTCATGATTCTTTTACAAAACCACATCTCCGTAGCTTCCACATAGTTCCTCACTTGTCTTTTAATGTCCATAATTTGCTTCCGCACACCAGGAAAATTGTTTACAGAGACCTTAAGTGGGTTATTGAAATAAGTACGCAGCTTGCTTGACGGTATGAAAACGAAGTCATTACCACCCAACCTCAGATGTCATGGTTCCTTATTTCTGTGGATGGGCTCTTCATTGAGGGCGTCTTTAACTGTCTAGATTTACGTACACCAGGAATGCTCAGTATATCTCTTACAGAGACCTCATGTAGATGATTGAAATAAGTACGCAGCTTGCCTGACGGTATGAAAACGAAGTCATTCCTACCCAACCTCAGAATGATCATGTCACATAACATGGAGCAACACGAACGACCCAGTTCGTGCCTTGTCTTGCTGCCTGTCGTCTTCTGCGGTTCTTTGTTTCTGTGAATGGGCTCTTCATTGAGTGCGTCTTTAAATGTCTAGATTTATGTTTTTCTGTATTTGTTATCTTGTTGTAATCGCTTCGCCAATATGACGTTTACATTTTATAATACCGCTCGCTACTGCATCTCTTATATCTTAAGTTGCTCTCTCTCTCTCTCTCTCTGTCGCTCGTTCTTTCTCTCCTTCTCCCTCGCTCATTCTCTCTGTCGTTCTTTCTCTGTAGTTCTCTCTCTGTCGTTCTCTCTTGCGTAAATTCTCTCTTTCTCCGTCTATCGTTCTCTCTCGCTCTTTCTTATTATATCCTTTGTTCCTTTCCCTCTTTCTCCCTCTCTCTCTCTCTCTCTCTCTCTCTCTCTCTCTCCACACACACACACACACACACACACACACACATATATATATATATATATATATATATATATATATATATATATATATATATATATAATATATATATATTTTTCTCCTTCGTTCTCTCTCTCGCCCTCTCTCAGTCTGTCTCTTTTCCTCGCTCTCTCACTTTCTCTCTCCCTGTCTCTTTCTCTCTCTCTCTCTCCCCCCCCCCTCTCTCTCTCTCTCTCTCTCTCTCTCTCTCTCTCTAAATTTATGCTTTTCTGTATTTGTTATCTTGTTGTAATCGCTTCGCCAATATGACGTTTACATTTTATAATTCCGTTAGCTACTGTATCTCTTATTTCTAAATTTGCTCTCTCCCTGTCGCTCGTACTTTCTCTCTCGCTCCCTCTCTCATTCTCTCTGTCGTTCTCTCTCTCTGTCGTTCTCTCTCGCGTAAATTCTCTCTTTCTCCCTTTCTCGTTCTCTCTCGCTCTTTCTTGTTTTAACCCTTGTTTCCCCCTCTTTCTCTCTCTCTCCACACACACACACACACACACACACACACACATATATATATATATTCTGTCTCTGTTTCTCCTTCTCTTCCTTTCTCTCTCTCTGTCTCTGTCTCTCTCTCTGTTTCTCTCTCCATTTCTTTCTCCCTTTCTCTCTCTCTTGCTCTATTGTCCTCTCTCTCTCTCTCTCTCCTCTCTCTCTCTCTCTCTCTCTCTCTCTCTCTCTCTATTATCCTGTGTGCTTGCGTATTTCATGACTCGCGTTGCTTCCGTTCAGAATTGTTTTTACTATCTTCAAGATTCCATTCATTTCAGCACATTTTTGTCCCTGCTAACTCAGGCAGCTGTGCCTCGTCCTTTTATGCATTTTAATGTGCTGCTTTCGTTTCCTCTGGAATGTTTTTATTTTCAGTTGACTATTGATGTGCTTCCATCTTTAACAGATCTCTGGGTAGAATCTGGTTGATGTTTGTCTACTGAAGTATCTATGCATTGTTTATATTCAGAGCATTCATTTGATAATGTTTTCCCCCTTTTCTATGTGAATATAACATACACAATACATAATTGCTGAGTGGTTGGAAGGGCCGAATGTAAGACGGGCATATGTGCCCAACTTGAGACCGTTTGAAAATAAATTCGTTCGTTCCTACCAGTAGGTGTGTTGTTGCTAAACCTATGACACTCTGGCGTCTATTTGCAGCGGTGTTTATAATTATTTCTATGATATCATCATCATCATCATCATCATCATCATCATCATCATCATCATCATCATCATCATCATCATCATCATCATCATGCAGATAAGCGTAGGAGGCCATGTTTCTCCATCTCACTCGATCACCAGAGTCGTGGATCAGCTCCGTGTTCTTGTTAATATAATACTCACTTTTACAACTGTATTATATTGCTTGATTTAGTGGATACGCATAGTCTTGTAATAATACTTTCGCGATTCTCATAATCGTATATTATTTACTTTTGAGACTCTCATAGTCTTATATTAATTTTTTTTATATTATTCTCATAAGCTTATCTTACTGTTACGATTCTAATAGTCTCGCAGTCTTATATGAATTACTTTTGCTATTTCCCCGGCTTCATATTGCTTACCTTTACTATTCTCACAGTCTCGTATCGATTACTTTTGAGATTCTCTTAGTCTGCTTGAAATATCAGGTCAACATATGCCACAAGGATAGACCTTCCAAAGACTAAGCACTATCAGCGAAATAATGTGGCTATACCTCGAAATGAATAAAGGGATCATGAAAACAAATGAGTGCAGTTGAGTTGAGAACCGACATCACTGCACCCGGGGCATTCCCATAAGCGCTCAGTCCTCAACTTCAGCAGCCAGCGCAGACTTTCAATACTAATGGTGCCCGTTGCAATCTGATTATATGTTCGTCTTTCTTTGCCTCTGAGTGATGACTGTCGACCAGATCCTCTGCCCACCCCTTTCTGCTACATTCTCTTTATACTATGATAGTCTATCTGTTCTTCTGCATTAATCACATTCTCCCAGAGGGCCTATGCTTTTATAATGCTTAACTTTTATCTTGTTGTTGTTCTCCGTTAGCCTCGAATGGTGTGTGGATGAAATAATGTATGAAAGAGAGTGACAGAAGGGCAGAACGTCAGACGGATCTGCTCGCCCAATTCTTAACACATTGAAACTAAAGTTTGTTCGTTCATTCGTTCGTTCAAATCACCCCTCAATGATGCGACACAAATGAAAACAAAAGCCGCATGAAGATTTAACATCTTCAACATTATATTTACCAATGAAGTCAGCATGGTGAATTAATAAAAGATCTCGCTCTTAAACTTCCAGTCTGCTGACGCCGGGGTAGCAGATTCAACCCCCAAACAGGTCAGTTGAACTAACATGTTGACTTCTGATCCTTGACCTGGGAATGTAAATAAAAAGTGCCTCTGAAGTCGGAGTGGGCCAGACAAGGGATATAACTGCGGTGACTGCAGATTTGACTGCTAAACATAGGAGGCCAAGAAGAATAGATAAGCAACACAGGCGCGGTGTCGCCAGCCGCCACACGCTGAGGGAGACACTGAAGAGAGAATCCGAGCACTTTAAGACTGACTGGTTCGATTTGAAGTGTGGATAATCTGTTAACTGACTATCTATCTATGATAAATAAAGGGTCGTTTATTGTGTGGTGCTCATAGAATGGAAGAAAGAAGCAGAGACTAGAGGAAGCACTAGACAACAGACAAATGGAAAGCTATAGTTACCGACCGGTATTCATTCCTGTCACTTCCTAATGACGACAGCGCCTCGCTGCAGGAATATGTGTACTGTGGCGCATGACCAACTAGAGAACAGACAAATGGAAAGCTATAGTTACCGACCGGTATTCATTCCTGTCACTTCCTAATGACGACAGCGCCTCGCTGCAGGAATATGTGTACTGTGGCGCATGACCAACTAGAGAACAGACAAATGGAAAGCTATAGTTACCGACCGGTATTCATTCCTGTCACTTCCTAATGACGACAGCGCCTCGCTGCAGGAATATGTGTACTCTGCCGCATGACCAACTAGAGAACAGACAAATGGAAAGCTATAGTTACCGACCGGTATTCAATTCTGTCACTTCCTAATGACGACAGCGCCTCGCTGCAGGAATATGTGTACTCTGCCGCATGACCAACTAGAGAACAGACAAATGGAAAGCTATAGTTACCGACCGGTATTCATTCCTGTCACTTCCTAATGACGACAGCGCCTCGCTGAAGGAATATGTGTACTCTGCCGCATGACCAACTAGAGAACAGACAAATGGAAAGCTATAGTTACCGACCGGTATTCATTCCTGTCACTTCCTAATGACGACAGCGCCTCGCTGCAGGAATATGTGTACTCTGCCGCATGACCAACTAGAGAACAGACAAATGGAAAGCTATAGTTACCGACCGGTATTCATTCCTGTCACTTCCTAATGACGACAGCGCCTCGCTGCAGGAATATGTGTACTCTGCCGCATGACCAACTAGAGAACAGACAAATGGAAAGCTATAGTTACCGACCGGTATTCATTCCTGTCACTTCCTAATGACGACATCACCTCGCTGCAGGAATATGTGTACTCTGCCGCATGACCAACTAGAGAACAGACAAATGGAAAGCTATAGTTACCGACCGGTATTCATTCCTGTCACTTCCTAATGACGACAGCGCCTCGCTGCAGGAATATGTGTACTGTGGAGCATGACCAACTAGAGAACAGACAAATGGAAAGCTATAGTTACCGACCGGTATTCATTCCTGTCACTTCCTAATGACGACAGCGCCTCGCTGCAGGAATATGTGTACTGTGGCGCATGACCAACTAGAGAACAGACAAATGGAAAGCTATAGTTACCGACCGGTATTCATTCCTGTCACTTCCTAATGACGACAGCGCCTCGCTGCAGGAATATGTGTACTCTGGCCGCATGACCAACTAGAGAACAGACAAATGGAAAGCTATAGTTACCGATCGGTATTCAATTCCTGTCACTTCCTAATGACGACAGCGCCTCGCTGCAGGAATATGTGTACTCTGCCGCATGACCAACTAGAGAACAGACAAATGGAAAGCTATAGTTACCGACCGGTATTCATTCCTGTCACTTCCTAATGACGACAGCGCCTCGCTGCAGGAATATGTGTACTGTGCCGCATGACCAACTAGAGAACAGATAAATGGAAAGCTATAGTTACCGACCGGTATTCATTCCTGTCACTTCCTAATGACGACAGCGCCTCGCTGCAGGAATATGTGTACTCTGCCGCATGACCAACTAGAGAACAGACAAATGGAAAGCTATAGTTACCGATCGGTATTCATTCCTGTCACTTCCTAATGACGACATCACCTCGCTGCAGGAATATGTGTACTCTGCCGCATGACCAACTAGAGAACAGACAAATGGAAAGCTATAGTTACCGATCGGTATTCAATTCTGTCACTTCCTAATGACGACATCGCCTCGCTGCAGGAATATGTGTACTGTGGCGCATGACCAACTAGAGAACAGACAAATGGAAAGCTATAGTTACCGACCGGTATTCAATTCTGTCACTTCCTAATGACGACAGCGCCTCGCTGCAGGAATATGTGTACTGTGGCGCATGACCAACTAGAGAACAGACAAATGGAAAGCTATAGTTACCGACCGGTATTCAATTCTGTCACTTCCTAATGACGACAGCGCCTCGCTGCAGGAATATGTGTACTGTGGCGCATGACCAACTAGAGAACAGACAAATGGAAAGCTATAGTTACCGACCGGTATTCAATTCTGTCACTTCCTAATGACGACATCGCCTCGCTGCAGGAATATGTGTACTGTGGCCCATGACCAACTAGACACCCCTAAAGAGGTACGAACGACGAACGAACTAAGTTTATTTTGAAAGGGTTCAGAATTGGGCACGTAGTCCAGTCTAACATTCTGCCCTTGTGTCACTCTCTTTCATACATTATTTCATCCACACATAATTAGAGGCTAACTGAGAACAAGAATAATATAAAAGATATGCACAAGTAAAGGTGTCTTTATTAGCCGTGCACATGAACCCACAACTATGGAATATGGGAATAGCACCATAGGTCTCAGAATTTTATATTAAACCAGCTTAAGTCAAATAACAAACCCACAAACACATCCGACAGTAATGCTGTGTTCAGTATAGTAACGAACAGTTAACCAAGAGAAATGATTTGTCGGTTCCAATGCTGTACAAGTTTAAAAGTTAGTTCCATATCCTGTACAGAACGTAGCAGTCAACCCTAGCATTTTTTGGCTGTTCGTAATTCCTGGGCAAGTTTAGTTCAGTATTTTGCCATTGCTTTCTGAACGACCGGCACTTCATAAGAAACCGAAACAAAGCGGTCTGCTGCCCAACCTCCCGCAGCTGTGTTTCGAACGCGGGAATGCGGGATTACGAACTGCGTCCGCAATGACTTGGCCACGGAGCCGGCTTGTACACTAAATATCAATTGGGGATCCCTTCGAGGCAACGAAGACTGTTCATAGATAAACTCATATGCACGAATAGGAACATTAATAAACAGAGGAGTAAATTCGTTAAGCTTTACTAGAACACACGCACAAGTAACATACTGGACGTTACAGCTTAAGCCTTCGTCAGCACACAACTCAACAAGTCAACACAAAACACACACAGATACAGGGTGTATTTTAATGAATGTGGGGTTTTTGAAAATATTGCCTTTCCAAGTTTTGCATTTACCAAAACTTGGAAAGGCAATATTTTCAAAAACCATACAGTCATTAAAAATCCACCCTATGCAACTACATAAAAATATAAGTATAAAAGTTACTCATCTGTTTCCATGTTGTGGACTGCACAAGTGTGCGGTAGAATACCTCGTGTATGGTTATAACAATGCGGCAAGACCGGATATGACGCATGCATATGTTAGTAAGTAAAGATTAAGTAAACGACCCTTTTCCAAGTCTTTAGTTGTCTCCGTGGCGAAGTGCTTACGCCGCCAGCCTCTTTCTCCGAAGGTTGTACGTTCGGTTCCGAATTACGTTATTCGGTTCACCAGTGCAATTTTCTCGGAGACTCCTGGTGATCGTGGCTGGGGCTACGGAGTTTGTGCTCTGTGCGACGCTTTCGATAGGCCACCCTGCAAAAAGAGACCGAACCATATTGGATGAAACCCGGTGCTATGAAGTCAATCATATTTTGCCTTTAAAACCCTTTCTTTATACCTGTAGGCCTACTGGGTATACGACCTTCTTGTTCTACCTTGTATCCTCCACTGAAACATAAACCAACCAATGCTAAACTAAGTCTCGTCATTGATTGGTTCAATCTTGCAACTAAAGTTTTCAATTGTACGGAGAAGGCAACCCTTATGTCTCGATTCTAACGAAATGCATGCTAGGCTGTAATGTTCATATACCCTGCTTTACTTATGTGACCCGGTAACAGACGGGCCATCAATGTTATTTATAGAGACATATCGGAACCCGATGAGTGATGTTGTGAATATCACACAGCTTCTTTACATGCCAAAACATCTTCAGGTACCTATCTTAGACTGGGCTGACCTGGAAGCCTCCCATTTTTGTGGGGGAACCGAACATTAACCACCCGATCATCAGGAAAGCGTGCTTTCCGCCGTGCCATGCAACTCCCATATGCTAGTAGGAAGAATATACGCGAAGAAGTTTGCCAGCGCTACCATGCAAACCACCATGTATGACCTAGTGTCCAGAGAGAGAGGGTAACCGCTGCAACCAGACGACAGTATGTAGTAACGCAAAACACCCTTTTATACGTCTTGAGTGCATTGGGCATAAGATATTCATCATCATCATCATCATCATCATCATCATCATCATCATCATCATCATCATCATCATCATCATCATCATCATCATCCAGTGCCTTGCCGGCTGGCGTGTGCGATCATGCTTATCTACGAATTGATATCTCCAACGTCATGGATCAGTTCGTGTGTTGACTCCCTTCCGTGCCATGACACAAGACTGTCTAGAATTTTCTCTCGCTGTATTCCTCTATCTCTCTTTCCACAAGTCTTCCCGGTTATCACACCATGTTCCAGAATTTTTCTTCTCATAATATGAACCCAAAAATTATAAATGCACCTTTCTGGTGTTTGTGATAAGTTGTCTTTGCGACTTAGCTTCCCTCAAAATGTCCAGATTGCTCATTTTAGCTGTCCAATTATTTTTAAGCATTCGTCTATAACACCACATCTCCAAGGATTAGGGGGATTCGGGGGATCGTTTACTAATTGTGTAGATTCGAAGCCCTATGTTAACAATGGTTCTACGTAACATGACAAAACTCTTTTTCTAACTTCTAAAGGCAGTGACTTATTGCACAAAATGTTTTTATTTGATAGAATGCAGTTTTTGCTTGTCCTATTATGTTCTTTACCTCTGTGATACATCTTCCATGTGATGTTATCTATGTGCCTAGATATCTGAATGTGTGCACTTGCTCGAAACTATCGTCCTACCTGGGGTAGGAGCATGCCTTCTACTAGGCGCGTCCACTGGGCGGCGGATGGTGCAGTGACATCTATATATTTTGTCTAGAGGTTAACTGCTATTATGTTGAATAAGCAGCCGTGGACCAACACAAGCGGTGGTCACTGAGAGGGAGACGAGTTACCTGGTGGGGCAGCTATCTCTATAAAATACCTCAACACTCTATGACGTAGCCATTGATCGACAGGTAAGAGGCGCCGTTCATAATCTCTCCTCCCTGCAGGGTCTGTCTTTGTACACAACGGTTTAGTAGGAGACAACCATATACTAGCCGGTGGAAGGAAAGGGAAAACCACCGCTGTATTTTCCAAAGGTAATCATGCCTCATTTTTACTAGACCTATATATTATATACCAGCTGATAGGTCGACCTGAGATGGCAGGTAAATTTTAAAAATCCGAATCAGCCTCGATGCTAATCAATCTCATGGCCTTCGTGTTAGCGAGCGTCTAGCTACAAGGCTACCTTGACTTCCTAGAAGAACATCCTCACAGAATTGTCGTCATAACCATAAACCTGCGAGTTTGTCCCTGTGATCAGAGAGAAGGCAACAGCTGCAGCTAGAGGACACATGCTGGCTTTTTCTTAAGTGACAATATAATTCTCTCGAAGGTTTGCCTTACATATTACGTAGAAACCGCCCGAGTGTTGCCGGGGCCCATACGGGGAAGCAAAGAATAGTAACACTGTTGCCTACCATGCACGTCGTATTGGCGACTAAGGAGGCTATGGTTCCGTCGCCCTGCTACTGAGTGAGTGGCGCAACACTGTGAGCTGTGAATTTAGCGTGGAATGATTTTGCATCTGTCCGTGGTTGTTTTTAGCGTGAACTGCATGTTCGAAACGATGACGGCCGGCTGTTGCTGGATTGACTGGTTTGCCTTTTAGGTTCACGAGTGTATTTTTCAGGAGACTCCTGGGAGTCGTCGCCTGTAGCTACAGAGTTCGCGCTTTGTGCGGCGCTTTCGGTGAGTCGCCCTGCGGAAAGAGACCGAGCCATATGGGATAAAACTTTCTGGTGACTGCCGTTTCCATCGACGATGAACTGTATTTTTCGTCGAGGACTTTTGTGTTATCATTCTGGCGACGGCATTATGCACAGTGTACCTGTGCGGGCTGTTGGCTTGCCAACACTCCTGTCTATTCCATTGTTCACATGGGGCAGTGAGGTGCATTTTGTGTGATATTCACTGGCACAGGAACGGAGCAATATGAGGACAACCCGTTGCCGTGAAGTTGGAACCGCGACTAACTAACTAACTAATTACGTAGAAACATCTAATTAGATGAATGCTGATGATGTTGGATATGCTCTGATAGGTAAATATTTGCACGTGGCGGGAATGTGATCAGCACAGTCGCATTACTTTGGGATAGAGTGGCCCAATGGGTGACGCCTTCATGTATGTAGCATCGCTGGCTGGGGTTCGTCGTCTTCTTCTTCTTCTTCTTCTTCTTCTTCTTCTTCTTCTTCTTCTTCTTCTTCTTCTTCTTCTTCTTCTTCTTCTCTTCTTCTTCTTCTTCTTCTTCTTCTTCTTCTTCTTCTCCTCCTCCTCCTCCTTCCTCTCCTTCTTCTCCTCCTTCCCTTCTTCTTCTTCTTCTTCTTCTTCTTCTTCTTCTTCTTCTTCTTCTTCTTCTTCTTCTTCTTCTTCTTCTTCTTCTTCTTCTTCTTCTTCTTCTTCTTCTTCTTCTCATCCTCCTCCTCCACCTCCTCATCCTCCTCTAAATAAGTCGTGGTGTTATGCATGTCGGTTTTTTAAAATGTAATTAGTGGTAGTTAGCCTATCAGTTCTTGATGATATAAATATGTCATTGTAGTAGGCATATCGGTTCTTGATGATATAAATAGGTCGTGGTATTAGGAATGTAGGTTCATGGTGATATAAATAAGTCGTTGTAGTAGACATTTAGATTCTTGATGACATACTTGAGTAGTTATAGTAGCCCAGTGGGTTCTTGATGATATAAAAAAAGTAATCATAGAAGGCATGTGGGTACTTTTATAGAGAACTGGGCACATTCCAGAGAAACAAGAGGTGAGGGAAAGGAGCTACCATTGAATAGGACACGAACTGAGACAACATGAGAGACACGGATGAATTATATACTGAGGACATGGAGGGGGTTGCAGGAGATAGTAAAATATAGGACATAGCATGAGAAACAATCAGAGAAATATATCAACAGGTATTGGTAGGCACTCATATATGTAGGGGAAAGAAGTGGAGATTAGAGAACACGCTGGTCAATATAAATATTGAAAGCAACAGTGACCACACAGAACGTAAACTTGCCATGAAATCACAATACAAACAATAAATAATGCTAGGATTGACTGCAGCGTCCTGTAAAGGATATACAATTAATTTAACTTAAAAGTGACCACTATAATAAGGCTTTGCATGATTTGGTTGAGGTCTTAAACTCTAATGTTGGATAAAGGTAATAAAACGAAGAATTGTTAATGAACGTTTCTGAGACTCTTAATCACGTTTCCTTTCTTTTTTCTTCGTTGTCCTCTGTCTTCTTGATTCAATTATATTCACAACCTCCAACGTTTATGCAGTAATGGAAGATTCTGATCAAGCTGCTTTCACAGATGGCACTTGTGAATCTCTCACGCTTTTCAACGTGAGCATTGATATTTGCTAGCTATTTGTCCCGACTTTCAAGTACTCACCGAATGGGAATTCTTTTCTGGCCTCACTCGAGTGCTATCTTGTCCCTCGTTATACCCTCAAGTAGTGAACTAGTTGTCAGTGTTACGCTGATTTCTTTTTAATGGTTATTTGGTTTAGTTAATGATTCGACAATTTTGTGTCTCGTACAGTGAGATTTTGTTTATTTTATTGACTTGACACAGCCTGTAAAGTAAAGTAAAGTAAAGTAAAGTAAAGTAAAGTAAAGTAAAGTAAAGGATACTGTGTAACATCATGTGGTATGTGGGACACACAGTAAGTAAAGAAGGACTCTTTGACGCGCCACGAGGTGGGTATTACTTCCACTGGCGCCCTTTGACACGCTACGAGGCGAGTATTGCTTTCACTGGCGCCCTTCGACACGCCACGACGCTGGTATTTCTTCCACTGGCGCCCTTCGACACGCCACGACGCTGGTATTTCTTCCACTGGCGCCCTTCGACACGCCACGACGCTGGTATTTCTTCCACTGGCGCCCTTCGACACGCCACAAGGTGGGGATTTCTTCCACTGACCCTATTGCTCCTGATGATTCTACAATTTGGTGTCTCGTACAGTGAGATTTTGTTTCTATTATTGACGTGAAACAGCTAGTAAAGTAAAGTAAAGTAAAGGATACTGTGTCTCATGCCATGTGGCTCACGAGACACACAGTAAGTAAAGAAGGACCCTTTGACACGCCACGAGGTGGGTATTTCTTCCACTGGCGCCCTTTGACACGCCACGAGGCTGTTATTTCTTCCACCGACTCCGTTGATCCAGCCAAAACTTGCTACTGGAAATGTCTGTCTTCGAAGCTGGCTTTGTCTTTTGTCACATTTGCTCTCCAATCGATCCAAACTAACGTGGGTATAAGAAATGTCACGGGAAGTAAACACGATCGGCGTGAGATTGACCGCACCATCTAGCGATTGGTCTATACAGATCTGGGGCTTTCACAACATGTCAAATGTCTCCCCACAGAATGTAACAGGATCCTTTAGTGAACCTGGACGCCTGTAATGTAAAATGAGTGGCGCCTTGCCGTCTTGACAGACGAAAGTATGTGGAATGGAGTTATGTCAAAATTCCATCGCAAAATGCCTGGACATGGAATCAGAGAACATGTATTGCCCATGCAGCATGATCCCTCACTCGACCTTTACTCCAGAGGAAAGGATAACCAGTACGTCTGGAACAAGGTAGGCTGCAGACGCTGGCGGCTCAGCGTCAAACCTCTAAGAGCAGGAGGTGGGTAGCGGCCAGGCCTTCACATCGGGGGGATTTGACTTAGAGACGTTCAGCTATTTCCCTCAGCTGAATACATAATATCAAGTGTCTGGACCAGTATGACCGTACATCTGTCATCTTAGGTGTCTGGACCCATAAAAGCGTGTACTACCGTCAGACTCCCCTCCTGACACTGTCCGGATCCCGCGACCAGCGAGAATCGGCCCGCCGGAAATACTGCTCTACTGTTGCGAACAGATCTCCCCGACTGAATAAGTACAGAAATAATACAATAAAAAGTAGTGGTATTTCAACTGCATTTGCGCTCCCATCTATCCTGCACCCTTCATGTGTCTTCACAAAGTCGGACTAGAAGAACAAAATATAAACCCTCTGTGAAGCATAGGCATGTGACAACACGTGCCGCCGTTATCTTAGGGTTGGGCTATAAGGTGTGACGGCGTTATCTTTGGGTTGGGCTATAAGGTGTGACGGCGTTATCTTTGGGTTGGGCTATAAGGTGTGACGGCGTTATCTTTGGGTTGGGCTACAAGATGTGATGGCGTTATCTTTGGGTTGGGCTACAAGATGTGACGACTTTAACTTTGGGTTGGGCTACAAGATGTGACGGCGTTATCTTTGGGTTGGGTTACAAGATGTGACGACTTTAACTTTGGGTTGGGCTACAAGATGTGACGGCGTTATCTTTGGGTTGGGCTACAAGATATGACGACTTTAACTTTGTTAACTTTGGGTTGGGCTACAAGATGTGACGGCGTTATCTTTGGGTTGGGCTACAAGATGTGACGGCGTTATCTTTGGGGTGGGCTACAAGATGTGACGGCGTTATCTTTGGGTTGGGCTACAAGATGTGATGGCGTTATCTTTGGGTTGGGCTACAAGATGTGACGGCGTTATCTTTGGGTTGGGCTACAAGATGTGACGACTTTAACTTTGGGTTGGGCTACAAGATGTGACGGCGTTATCTTTGGGGTGGGCTACAAGATGTGACGGCGTTATCTTTGGGTTGGGCTACAAGATGTGACGGCGTTATCTTTGGGGTGGGCTACAAGATGTGATAGCGTTATCTTTGGGTTGGGCTACAATTTGTGATGGCGTTATCTTTGGGTTGGGCTACAAGATGTGACGGCGTTATCTTTGGGTTGGGCTACAAGATGTGACGACTTTAACTTTGGGTTGGGCTACAAGATGTGATGGCGTTATCTTTGGGTTGGGCTACAAGATGTGACGACTTTAACTTTGGGTTGGGCTACAAGATGTGACGACTTTAACTTTGGGTTGGGCTAAAAGATGTGACGGCGTTATCTTTGGGTTGGGCTACAAGATGTGACGACTTTAACTTTGGGTTGGGCTACAAGATGTGACGGCGTTATCTTTGGGTTGGGCTACAAGATGTGACGGCGTTATCTTTGGGGTGGGCTACAATTTGTGATGGCGTTATCTTTGGGTTGGGCTACAAGATGTGACGGCGTTATCTTTGGGGTGGGCTACAAGATGTGACGGCGTTATCTTTGGGTTGGGCTACAAGATGTGACGGCGTTATCTTTGGGTTGGGCTACAAGATGTGACGGCGTTATCTTTGGGGTGGGCTACAAGATGTCACGGCGTTATCTTTGGGTTGGGCTACAAGATGTGACGGCGTTATCTTTGGGGTGGGCTACAAGATGTCACGGCGTTATCTTTGGGGTGGGCTACAAGATGTGACGGCGTTATCTTTGGGTTGGGCTACAAGATGTGACGGCGTTATCTTTGGGTTGGGCTACAAGATGTGACGGCGTTATCTTTGGGTTGGGCTACAAGATGTGACGGCGTTATCTTTGGGGTGGGCTACAAGATGTCACGGCGTTATCTTTTGTTTGGGTTACAAGATGTGACGACTTTAACTTTGGGTTGGGCTACAAGATGTCATGGCGTTATCTTTGGGTTGGGCTACAAGCTGTGACGACTTTAACTTTGGGTTGGGCTATAAGATGTGACGACGTTATCTTTGGGTTGGGCTACAAGATGTGACGGCGTTATCTTTGGGTTGGGCTACAAGATGTGACGACTTTGGGTTGGGCTACAAGATGTGACGGCGTTATCTTTGGGTTGGGCTACAAGATGTGACGACTTTAACTTTGGGTTGGGCTACAAGATGTGACGGCGTTATCATGTCACGAATCCGTATTAGGATTCTGCTTAGGGACACGTTTGTTATAATTTGTTTTTGTCTTAGTGGCCAGTGTTGGTGGTGGGATAATGTAACCGAATTACAACAATTCTAATCACAGAGAGTGAAAATAAAGGACACTCATTGAATATATATAGTTTTTGTTTCTTTAAATAGTAAATATTGTGATATCACAGAAAAAGGAGACACCAAAATGTGAAATAGAAATACCGTGTTTCCCCTAAAATAAGACCGATCCCTATAATAAGCTCTAGCACGATTTTTCAATATGCATTTAATATAAGACTTACCCTTAAAATAAGCCCTAGTTAAGATCGCCAGCAAGAATGAGAGACTTGTTGTGGAATGGCCAGTTGGCGTACAGACGCCACTGGTGCGCACTTGATAATGAACGGATGTGGTTCATGATTCAATACGTCACTTGTGAAATAAAGAATCACCAATTTAGCGTAGGCAATTTCTCGTCGCTTTGGTGTGTGCCATCGTTCTTTACGTCTTATAAGTTTTGATGCCGCACCTGTCTCAGGCCGGTATTCCGAATTTGGACAGTTATGACGATGTTCCAGGCGAATACGACATGACTGTATTTGAATAAATGTAGAACTTTGTACGTGAATAAATTTAGATTTTTTTATCTAAACAAAATGGAAGACATCTTCCGAAAATATGCCCTAGTGCATTTCAATCTTAATTTCAGGGAAACACGATAGAAGAGAAAAGTCTTAATCAAGTGAATAATTTTAAATACATATGGGCATTTATAACATAAGATGGAAGATGCGCAACAGAGATTAGAAGAGAATATGGTGAGCAAAAGCTGCATCTCAGAAAATGAATAGTATCTTCTGCAATAAGTCACTATTATGTAATGTTAAAGATAGAGTGTTTAAATGCTATATAGAACCTGTTATTCTGTCTGCCAGTGAATCTTGGAATGTCAATGAACAAACTAGGTAGAACTTGAAAGCAACTCAAGCAACAGAGATGCGGTTCCTGAGACGAATGTTGCGAATTCCTTGGACTGACAGAGTAACTAACGACTGCCTGAAAGAGGCTTATAAAACTAGAACATTATATACAACAATAAGAAAGAGACAAACAGCTTCCTTTGGTTATGTGATGACAAGAGAGGCATTGGAGACCGTTACAACTGGAAAGATCAAAGGGAAGAGAGGCAGAGGCAGACTAAGAGACATTATGCTGCATGGATTGAGACAGTTGCATGGAGGAATATCATCGGCAGAGTTGGTCCAGAAAACAAACTACCAAGTTCTGTGGAGAGACATGAGCGCCTACGCCAGCTGGCGGGGCGCTTAATGATGATGATTCTTAAGAGGCCTTAAAGGGTTCCCGCAAATGATAAACTACTGCAAGGAGATACGATGAATGCAAACGTGCAGCTGGTTTTGTTGTTTCTGTAAATGTATTTATACTGGCGTCTGAATGTGCGCGTATAAGCATTTGTAATTCTCGTATACACAGATTGTGATCCGTGTTGGTTGCTACAGAATTAGTGCACTGAGCTGCTAATCTCCTTGTGTGATCTATGAATCACCAAAATAATAAACAACAACGAGAAGGAGACAGTGAGCTTCACTTGAACACGATTACAAGTAACAAAACAACGCTGATCCTTTAAAAGACGTAACCAGCCCACAACAAGGATACACATAAGAAACGTGTATATTTACACTTTCACGTTGTGTTGTGTATGTAGTTGCATCGGCTTGTGTTATTTTATTATGTGCTGACGAAGGCTTTAGCGGTATCCTTTATTCTGTTACTTGTTATCATACTCTAGTAAAGGTCTCTGTCTTCTTCATATTGTTTGGGATTCATTCAATTCCTCTTTCAGCCTTTTTGCATTTGCTCTTATTCTTGCGTGAACTACAGGAGGAGACTGCAAAACATATGAAAACATCCGTGAGCAATGAAGATCCCTTAACGACAACCATGGAAAATAGTATGAAAAATAAATCCCCATGTATTGATTAGCACTCATATAAATAGACAACAGAAGTAGAGAATCGAACGTTGTTATGAATATAAACAATGCACATTACCATGTTAGTTAGTTAGTTAGTTAGTTAGTCGACAGATCATCCTCGTTGCACATCGAACCATTCAGTCCATAAGTGCTCGGATCCCCTCCTCAGCAAATCCCGCAGCGTGTAGCGGCTAACGACGCGAGTTCTGTGTTGGTTTATCAATCTTCTTTGGCTTCCTGCGTAGTGTTCTTGTTTGGCCACCCCTCTTTTAATTTGCTGCTCCCGCAGTCTGGCCATTGTTGTAGATTCACAGTCATCACTTGGTTCTCGCAAAAGTCTCACTTCTCGTAGAGCATTCAGAATGTCAGCCTGGTCCATGGCGCGTCCGCCCTCCACAGTAGCCTCACCTGCGAGCTTGTCAGCCCGCTCATTTCCTTGTACTCCCGCATGCCCTGGCACGAAGATGAAACTAATCTTTGCCAGCCGAGACCGCTTCAGAGGCAGCAACCATTCTCTTCGGATCGACCCCTCCTCTATCCTCTTGATCATGTTCATTGAGTCGCTAAGGAAACAAGCCCATACACACGCATCTGCATAACCACATGCATGAACATACCTGATGCATACTTACATCATTTGCACACACTCTCACAGTTATACACTCACTCAATAACACAAAAATATACCCTTCCTCGCATACACATATACTCACTAACAATCACAAACTCACTAACAAAAGTTAACTTACATATACATACATATACTTACTTCATCTGCCTGCCTGCCTGACTGCCTGCCTGCCTACCTGCCTGCCTGCCTGCCTGTCTGTCTGTCTGTCTGTCTGTCTGTCTGTCTGTCTGTCTGTCTGTCTGTATGTCTGTCTGTCAGGCCCATTTATCCTCATTCGTATACACATCACTGCACACACACACATACACTCTTTCCCGTACAAACATAATCCACACATACACACTTTCTCACACTCACAAACACAAACTCACACAGTTGTACACCCACACAAACGTCCTTACATACACACACACACACACACATATCCACTCACAATCCCAAACACTAAGTCATTCACTCATTCATAGTCTCTCTCTCTCTCTCTCTCTCTCTCTCTCTCTCTCTCTCTCTCTCTCTCTCTCTCTCTCTCTCACACACACAGACACACACACACACACACCCATAAATAGTCAATCATACATAAAACCACGCACGCATACACATGGGAAACACTCATTCATTCATTCATTCATTCATTCATTCATTCAGTAGCATGTCCTTTGCAGAACCTTGCTCCCATAACAACCTTCCTGAAATCTTCTCTATCAAAAGCAAGATGTCCCGTGTCCGATACACCCATCTGGAGATCATCTGCCACATCCTGCACTCATCTTCTCTTTGGCCTTCCTCTTCCTCTCTTCCTAGGCATATACCCCTCCATTATTATTCTCTCCAAACCTTCATGACGTTTCAAGTGACCAAAATATTTCAATGTTCTTTGTTTTATGGTCTTTAATAGCCAACGTTCTTCAATATTTAACTCTTGAAGTATGGGTGCATTTGTTCTTTACTTTACCCAAGATATTCTTAGAACCCGTCTATAACATTTGTATTCAAAGGCATTTATGTGCTGTTCAGCTTGTTTAGTAAGTGTCCAGGTCTCACAGGCTGTATGTTGCAATGGGAAAGATGCATGCTCTTAAAAATCTAATTTTTGTAGTTCTGTCTGCCCCACGCCATAATTTATTCAGTTGTTTTAGTCTCTGAAGAGCAATTGATAGTCGTCGTTTAATTTCTTTCATTGTGTCACCATTGTTGGTAATCAATGACCCAAAATATTCAAAGTTTTCCACCACCTCCAGTCTTAACTCATTAACATATATTTCTTTCTCCATAGTAGGTATATCTGTATGCATTATCTTTGCTTTTGCTATGTTAAGATATAAGTTGTGATTTTCACTGTTTCTTTGGGTTGAGGTTATTAAGTTTTCTATACCAGTCTGTGATGTGGATACTGTATCATCAGCATATCGAATCTCTGGTATGTCATGACCACCGATATTTAGGGCATCATATAGCTCCCTGTTTATATCATCTCTTACATTTCTCATTATATTTTCGGCGTACATGTTAAACAAACAGGTTGACAGCACACAGCCCTGACGGACTCCTTGCTTGATGTCAAACCAATCTGATGTCTCGCCATCTATTCTAACCGCTGCTTGTTGGTCTATGTAGAGCATTTTATGAGTTGTACTACATATGAGGAAAACGCTAGACAACAAAACTAGTGAATGTTGTAGTGACTAGACAGGGATGTGTTACTGCAGCTTTCAGTCGTTATATTGTGTGTCCTTTATTTCCAGTTAGTTCTAGTCTTACGCAACTATGCTCAGGTCCCGTTCAACTGTCCGTTTGGTGACGTGTTATGGTTGTGACTCTTTATGTTTTATTTTTTCCTTCTGCATGCTCTGCTGGTTATCCTGCCTGTAGCATCTACATTTCGTTATTCTTGGAACAGTTTTCTGCGTTGTTGCCTTGTGTCATGTCTGTTCGCTTTCACCCTCCTCTACGGTTTGTGTTGCTGGAGGTTGGTTCCTGATCCCTCTCTTTGTGTCTTTTCTCCAAGGAAATATTCATTAGACAAAATCTGTTTCTTCTGTGTCTTGGATTGTCGTTTACCGTTGGCGTATATTTCTCTTCCTTCCCATTTGTCTTCTTATCGTATTCTCGGTTGCGTGTAGTCATATCTTCTCCTCCTGTTTTCGGTTGTTTCTTGATTGTCTTCATATTCACTGTCTGTTCCTTCCCCCTCTTCTAATCTCTCGGCTTCTGTCTGTGTCTTCTTGTCTTTAGCCTCCTTGTCTTCCTGGGCTGATTGCTTCTTGCATCTTTTTCCAGTAGTTCAATGTGTTCTCTGTCTCATTGGAACTTCTTCAGTGTAACTTCTGTTTCTATCTTGATGTAGACCATCTGTGACCATATCTGGCTCGATGTTTTGTTGTGTGATCTTCACTTCATTATCTCGAATTTTATTCTCTATTTTCTTAAAGTCCCAACATAAGAACCTGTTGCGGGTTAGTGATGAGCTAGGACCCTCACATTTCATAGACCTGCGTGTACAGAGGGTTAGATGGCCAGTCCTTCCCTCACGTAGCTAGCGGCGAGCCCAGGAATCGAACCTTCGTCCAACCTCGCTCATGCCATTGTCAGAACACCTTCCCAACCCTCATACCAAGGTACCCATATTGTCTATTTACATAAGCCATTGTCACAACAACTCCCCAACCCTCATACCAAGGTACCCGTATTGTCTATTTACATAAGCCATTGTCACAACAACTCCCCAACCCTCATACCAAGGTACCCGTATTGTCTATTTACATAAGCCATTGTCACAACACCTCCCCAACCCTCATACCAAGGTACCCGTATTGTCTATTTACATAAGCCATTGTCACAACAACTCCCCAACCCTCATACCAAGGTACCCGTATTGTCTATTTACATAAGCCATTGTCACAACAACTCCCAACCCTCATACCAAGGTACCCGTATTGTCTATTTACATAAGCCATTGTCACAACAACTCCCCAACCCTCATACCAAGGTACCCGTATTATCTATTTACATAAGCCTATTGTCACAACAACTTCCCCAACCCTCATACCAAGGTACCCGTATTGTCTATTTACATAAGCCATTGATATTGTTAAGCCGGTCTCTCTGGCCGAGGGGTTACACCACTTTCTCCGTAATCCCGTTTATCACGCAGAGTCTCGTAGCGGGCGAGAACTGGGAGCGGTTCGTCCCCCGCTGGTGACTTGCGGGATAACTGAGCCGGCCGCTCAGAAAGCAATGGCAAACTACTGAGCGTAATCTTGCCAAGAAATCAACAGACAGCTGAAAGATGCTGCTGTTGACAGCGATGTCCTGTAAAAGGATATGCGAATTAACAAAAAAAATTGATATGGTCAAGGATCATAGACTAAGGCGAGGCAGGTCCTAGGATAGCACAGGCAGAAATACCAATACTTCAGGTATGTGATTTAGAGGCCATTAATCGTGAAAAAGAAAGGGTTAAAGTACCGGAAGACAAGACGAACTGGCACAAAGTAATAGTAATAGTAACACTGGGTTGTGAGTGCAGAGAATGGGCAGAAAGCCGCCCAGAGTTTGAGGTGCAATAACTGATTCAGAGTAAAACACATTAAGGTGACAAAGTAATTTACACCCATGGGTCAGTGGTGAGAAACAGATGTAGTGGTGGTAGTGGGGGTGGGGGGAATGGGCAAGTATTCTGGTAGAATTTCAAAACTGAGAAGGAAGACCAGGAGAACTTTCAATCAGATAGTGGTTGGACGATTAATAGCATGGCTATTCGCTGGCTATTGAACGAGGGGACGGAACGCGTATGGGGATGAACTGAGTGCAGTTATGTCGAATCTTAGCTCAACTCAATCAACTCAACTCCTATTTACATGTGTGCTAATCAATACCTGAGGATGTATATCTTATGATTTGTCTCATGATACTGAAATGACTTTTAGTTTCCTTCTTAAATTCACAGTTAACAAAACCCTACCAGTCAATTTCAAGTAACTGCGTTTTTGTTGATATCAAAATTCTCAGTTGTATCGAAGCACATCTAATATCTGATTGCTGTATATATCTAGGATCACACACAATCCCTTGTATGTAACTAGTTTCTTTTCTAAAGTCCTACTTAACGCAATATCTTTCTTTGTTTTATACTACATCCATCATAAAAATATACTTTTCACACATCCTGTTTACACTTTCTCGCTTTAATGAAAGTCGCGCTAAATAAATTATTAGAGACAGGCTTGTCTGCACGAATTATTGCATGCGAGGATTGTATAATGCAAGCAGACACATATTATTTGTATCAATGCACTTAAGGGGAATTCCCGAGTTCTTACTGGAAACTCTGGAGCCAATAATGCATTTAGTTATATGTTCCATATAGGGAGGGGGGGGGGGGGGGGGGGTTATCACACAGATGTAGTCTGGGTGGGTCTGGGTAGACGAAAGATGGAGAGTAGACATGAAGAGGCAAGAGAATGTCGGGGGTGGGGGTGTTAGGGATAGACAGACTGCAGAAGAGAGTAAGAGAGGTTCGTAGATAGCAAGATGTAAATAGAAAAATGAAGGAATAAAGAAAAAGGCCGATGGGCGAAGAGAAAGAGAGAGAGAGAGCTCGCGCGCGTGAGAGTGAGTGAGAGAGTAGAGTGAGATAGATAAAGCAAGAGAAATAGAGGGAGAGAGATAGAGATAGAGCGAGAGAGAAACACACAAAGAAATACAGCGAGAGAAAGTTAGAGACACACAGAGAGAAATACAGCGAGAGAGAGAGAGAGAGAGAGAGAGAGAGAGAGAGAGAGAGAGAGAGAGAGAGAGAGAGAGAGAGTAGAACGAGAGAGTGAATAGAGCGAGGGAGGTAGAGCGAGAGAGACATGAGAGAGAGAGAGAGCGAGAGAGATGGAGAGAGTGCGAGAGAAAGAGGTCGAGAGCGAGTGCGAGAGAGGTAGAGAGGTAGTAGAGATGAAGCGAACGTAAAAGACCAAGATAGAACTAGAGAGAGAGAGAGAGAGAGAGAGAGAGAGAGAGAGCTAGAAAGAAAGGAGCGAGAGACAGCGAGAGAGAAGGGAGAGCGCGAGAAATAAAGAGGGAGATGGTTGGATAGAAAGCAGAGAGAGCGCGAGAAGGACAACGAGCGAATGAGACCGAGAGAAAGGGAGAGCGAGAGGTAGAGAGAGAATGAACAAAGAGACGTAACGAGAGAGAAAGGATAGAAAGAATGGACAAAGAGTGAGCGAGAGAGAACCAACGCAAGCGACCAATACGAAGAGCGAGAGAGAGAGAGAGAGAGAGAGAGAGAGAGAGAGAGAGAGAGAAGAGAGAGAGAGAGAGAGAGAGAGAGAGAGAGAGAGAGAACTAAAGATTATGGATAGAGAAGGAACGAAAGAGACCGAGAGAAAAAAAGAAAGAGAGGGTGTGTCAAAGAGAGACGGGCATTTTAATTTATATGTGCAAAACGATCCAGTCAGCACCCCATATAGAACTCGGAATGCGGGATGACAAACTGTGTTCGTATCCTTCGCCACAGCGCACTTACTAGTGGTTATTGTTGTCAATGGACCCAAGTCTCATCATAAGTCGTCGTCGCGTTCCTCGTTCAACACTAGTGCAGATTTGTATGTCTAAAATTAACGTCTAAACTAATAAATAAATAACAGATAAGAGAAGTAACAGCTGCAGCAGGATACAACAATAGGATATAAAAACAGGAATTTATGTGTAACTGCTACGAAAAAGTGAGAGATAATAAACAGGGACACAGTGTACATACCTTACAGCGAACTCTCTGGCCGAGGGGTTACAACACTTTCTCCATAATCCCGTTTATCACGCAGAGTCTCGCAGCTGGCGAGAACTGGGGGCGGTTCGGTCCTCCGCTGGTGACTTGCGGGATAACTGAGCCGGTCGCTCAGAAAGCAATAGCAAACTACTGAGCGTAATCTTGCCAAGAAATCAACAGACAGCTGAAAGATGCTGCTGTTGACAGCTAAGTCCTGTGAAAGGATATGCGGAAAAAAAATAACTAGGGGAGAGAATTCACTATATACTACTTTTACTATCGTGCTGTAGTGCTTTCCCCTAACACAATAACATTCAAATCCGATGAGATGTATGTTGTTTTTCTGTGGTCAGCGCCAGGCCCGCCCTGAAGGTCCGGAGTTCTACTTCTGTACATCACTAAAAGGACATGTGTAAATAAACCAAAAAGATAAAGTAACGAATAAACGGCCTTTATTTAAAACAAAGGTTAAGATGTGGAGCTGAAACTCGGTCTTTGATTCAACAATCGTATTAGTAAATAAGTCAAGTAGTGAAGGTCCCTAACACGTCAATGGTGCGTCGAGTATATGGTGCTACACCCATATTTCTATACACCGATTAGCACGCAGTGTGTGATGTGGTCAGTTTGACACCGGCGCCTTCATCCTCTATCCATTATCACAGATTGTATTCCCATTATCACAGATTGTGTCCTCATTATCACTGATTGTGTCCTCATTATCACTGATTGTGTCCTGATTATCACATATTGTGTACTCATTATCACAGATTGAATCCTCATTATCACAGATTGTGTATTCATTATCACTGATTGTATCCTCGTTATCAAGATTGTATCCTAATTATCACAGATTGTGTCCCCATTATCACTGATTGTTTCTTGATAATCACAGATTGTGTCCTCATTATCACATATTGTGTATTCATTATCACAGATTGTTTCCTCATTATCACAGATTGTGTCATCATTATCATTATGTGTACTCATTATAACAGATCGTGTCCTCGTCATCACAGATTGTGTTCTCGTTATATGATTACACGAATTGGAAGTGATGCCTGGTCAAGCGTGTCGATACCTTCTTTAAGGTCAAGAGAACACGCTTAACTAATCACTCATGGGACGAGCAGAAATAATGTGGGGCTGCGTCGGAGAACTGACCACGAATGGAAATCCTTGCTGTGCACGGACGTTGTTCAATATAGAGTATCATAATATATGTTAACTATTTCAGGTAGACACGATTTCGTATGAGATACTCAAAGGGAAACAATAACCACTATGGGAAACAATAACCACTATGGGAAACAATAACCACTATGGGAAACAATAACCACTATGGGAAACAATAACCACTATGGGAAACAATAATCACTATGGGAAACAATAACCACTATGGGAAACAATAACCACTATGGGAAACAATAACCACTATGGGAAACAATAACCACTATGGGAAACAATAAACACTATGGAAAATAACCACTATGGGAAACAATAAACACTATGGAAAATAACCACTATGGGAAACAATAGCTACTATGGGGAAAAATAAACAATGTGAAAAACAATAACCACTATGTTAGTTAGTTAGTTAGTCTTTCCTCTTGAGCCTAAGGCAGCGCATAGGGCAGAAGTCCTGTCTCTCCATGCCTGGCGGTTCCCTGCTACCTGTTTGTAGATCTTGGATATTTACTTGGCCCATTGAATGAGCCTTCTCTAATGATGGTTCTACGCAGGGTCTCTCTTGATCTTCCCCGTTTTCTTTTCCCTACCGGTGACCATATGAGGGCTTGGTAGGGGAGTCTTGTCTTGTCCATTCTGAGTACATGGCCGATGTAGTTCCAACGGCGTCTTCTTATGAAATTGGATACTGTATCTTGCTTAGTCTCTTGTCTTATTTGCGAATTAGTTCTGAATTCTGTCCACTATGGGAAACAATAAAACTTATGGGAAACAATAAACACTATGGGAAACAATAAACACAATGAGAAACAATAACCACTATGGGAAACAATAAAAACTACGGAAAACAATAACCACTATGGGAAACAATAACAACTACGGGAGACAATAACCACTATGGGAAACAATAACAACTACGGGAAACAATAAACACTATGGGAAACAATAACAACTACGGGAAACAATAACCACTATGGGAAACAATAACAACTACGGGAAAAAATAACCACTATGGGAAACAGTAACCTCTATGGGAAACAATAACCACTATGAGGAACAATAACCATTATGGGAAACAATCACCACTATGGGAAACAATAACCACTATGGGAAACAATAACCATTATGCGACACAATAAACACTATGGGAAAAAATAACTACTATGGGAAACAATAACCACTATGGGAAACAATAACCACTATGGGAAAAAATAACCACTTTGGGAAACAATAACCATTATGCGACACAATAACCACTATGGGAAAAAATAACTGCTATGGGAAACAATAACCACTATGGGAAACAATAACCACTATGGGAAACAATAACCACTATGGGAAACAATAACCACTATGAGAAACAATAACCACTATGGGAAACAATAACCACTATGGGAAACAATAATCACTATGGGAAACAATAACCACTATGGGAAACAATAAGCACTATAGGAAAAATTATCAATATGGGAAACAATAACTACTATGGGACACAATTACCAATATGGCAAACAATAACCACTATGGGAAACAATAACCACTATGGAAAGCAATAACCACTATGGCAAACAATAACCACTATGAGAAACAATAACAACTATGAGAAACAATGTTGTTTGTCCATCAAGAATGATGATGACCATTCATTTCATCCAGTGGGGTTGAAGGTGTGGAGCCGTGGATTCTAAGATGGCTGATAAGGCCTATTTTGGCTCGAAATGTTCTTTGACAATGTGGGACAAAGAATGCTTGACGTCTCTGGAGGAGGATTTCCTGCAGTGGTTTTTCTGTCCTGCCTTTTCTTCACAGCTCTTGCAGTCCTGGTTGCCTCACATATGACTGCACCTTTGCGCAATGATGCACGCCACGAATTTCGGTCTCTGGCTGCAGCCTCCCAGGTGTCATGATGAATTCCAAAAGCATTCAGTGAAATTTTCAGAGTGTCTTTAAAACGTTTCCTCTGGCCACCTTGGGAGCGTTTACCACAACGCAGTTCGCTGTAAAAAATTCGTTTAGGGAGCCTGTGATCTGGCATGCGAGTCAAGTGACCAGCCCAGCGAATCTGATTCTTCATCAGTAGAGTGTGGATACTGGGCATGGATGCTCTTTCTAGGACTTCAGTGTCTGGAATCTTGTCTTGCCATTTAATCTTCAGTAGCTTCCTTAGGCAGACTGTGTGGAAGTGGTTTAATTTCCTAGCGTGTCGCTGATAAACAGTCCAGGTTTCACAAGCATATAGCAGTGTGGATAATACAACTGCTTTGTAGACTTTTAGCTTTGTTTGCAGGCTTATTCCAGTTCTGTCCCATACATTCTTGTACAGTCTGCCAAAGGCTGCACTGGCCTTGGAGATTCTTGCATTCACTTCGTCATCGATTGTGGCAGCTTGTGACAGGGTGCTGCCAAGATAGGTAAATTTGTCCACAACACTTAGTCTATGATCATTCACTTTGATATTCGGCACAGTGTGATTATTCCCTGGAGCTGGCTGGTACATAACTACAGTCTTCTCCAAGTTGATATTGAGCCCAAAGTTGGCACAGGCATGTGAGAAAGCTGAAACATTATGTTGCATGTCCGCCTCTGAGTTGGCGTATAGAGCGCAATCATCAGCAAACAGGAGCTCTCTGACGGTGCCGCTGTTCAATTTTGGTTTTAGCTTTCAGCCTTCTGAGATTGAATAACTTTCCATCCATACGGTAGTTGATGTCTATTCCAATGTCGTCGTTCTCGAAGGCATTCATCAACATGGCTGAAAACATGAGGCTGAACAGTGTTGGTGCCAGGACACATCCTTGCTTCACTCCATTGGTGACAGGAAAGGGTTCAGACAGCTCACCATTTTCCTGTACTCTTGCCTGCATGCCGTCATGAAATAGCCGCACTATTTGGACAAACTTTCGTGGACAGCCATATTTTGCCATAATCTTCCACAGTCCTTCTCTGCTGACTGTATCAAAAGCCTTGGTAAGGTCAATGAAAGTGGAGAACATTTCGCAGTTCTGTTCCTGACATTTCTCTTGCAGCTGCCTTGCAGCGAAAATCATGTCAACAGTTCCACGTTCTTTTCTGAAGCCACATTGACTCTCAGGAAGAAGACCTTGATCGAGATGGGCTGTGAGGCGATTGAGAAGAATTCTGGCGAGTATCTTCCCTGCAATTGAAAGCAAGGAGATGCCTCGGTGGTTGTCACAGGATTGGCGGTTTCCTTTACGTTTGTAAAGGTGGACTATTGACGCGTCCTTAAAATCTTGTGGCATGGTCTCGTTCATCCATATGTTTGTGAAGACTTGGTGAAGCTGCTCTGTTAGGACCGGCCCACCTGCCTTGTATCTCTCTGCTGGGATGGAGTCAGGACCAGGTGCCTTGCCGCTGGAGAGTTTGCTGGATGGCTTTGTTTATTTCCACTATGGTTGGCAGGTCATCAAGAGTCTCATTGGTGGGAACTTGATTAAGGCAATTGATGGTTTCATCATCGAAGAAGGAAGTTGCAGTTAAGATTTTGCTGAAATGCTCTGCCCAGCGTTGGAGGATTTCTTTCTTATCGGTGACCAATGTTCCCCCGTCTGCACTGAGGAGGGGAACTATGCCTGGTGATGAAGGACCATAGACCGCTTTCAGTGAGTCGTAGAAGTTTTTCATATCGTGTCTGTCAGCAAAGCCCTGAATTTCATCAGCTTTGCTGCTCAGCCAGGAGTCCCGCATGTGCCGAAGTTTCTGCTGCACTACTCTTTGAATGTTCTTGAAAGCATCTTTTTTTGATGTTGACTTTGGGTCATTCAAATGTGCCTTGAGGAGAAGATGTTTCTCGGCCAGCAGACGTTGGATGAAGAATGACTTGCGCGATAACTTGGATTAAAGTGAGGAAGAGTTGCGCAATTCGTCGACCTCACTCTCTCGCCTGAGTCCATCTGAGTCCAGTGGCAAGACAAGTCGAGACGATTGGAGACGAATACAGGTGCAGTGGATGAACAGGGCGCTCTACGTGCCTTGCCGTGCTCATTACGTTCTACAACGCTTTGCAGGTAAACGCCGTCTTGCCCGTTGAATCATGAATGATTTCTTCCGCGCAGTCTGCCGAATCCTGTCTTCACATGCTGGGTAGGCATACCCTAGTTTACCTCTTGGTTTGACACCAAATCGGATACCCATGCCTGGTTTAGCCAGCCTCTCACAGCTGTTGCCCGGGGGGTGGCCGCTGTCGCATGCTGACAGCTACTAGGAGCCACAGGCACGAGCTGGGTGTCAGACTTGGACCAGTGGGGGATGGGTCCTGAAAGGACATGAGAGCCATCCTTACCAAAGGTGCTACCAATGCCTGACACCCCGTACATGAGAAACAATAACCACTATGAGAAACAATAACCACTATGGGAAAAATTACCACTATAGGAAACAATAATCACTATGCGAAACAATAACCACTATGGGAAACAACAACCACTATGGGAAACAATAACCACTATGGGAAAAATTACCACTATAGGAAACAATAATCACTATGGGAAACAACAACCACTATGGGAAAAATTACCACTATGGGAAACAATAACCACTATGGGAAACAATAACCACTATGGGAAACAACAACCACTATGGGAAACAATAACCACTATGGGAAAAATTACCACTATAGGAAACAATAATCACTATGCGAAACAATAACCACTATGGGAAACAACAACCACTATGTGAAACAATAACCACTATAGGAAAAATTACCAATAAGGGAAACAATAACCACTATGGAACACAATTACCAATACAGGAAACAATAACCACTATGGGAAAAAATAACCACTATGGCGGTAGCGAGTGTGACTGATAAGGTCAATTTGCGCTGTAAATGTCCGTTCACAGTGGGTGCACGTGAACACGTGGTCATTTCCACCATCATGCACCATCTTACGTCTCAAACGCATGGTGTGTGACTTTTCTGCAATAACTTTCTCCTTTGACTTTATTCCATTTCTGATATTTGCTCTCCATGCAACACGTTCAGCGGCAACTTGCTCCCAGTGTGCATTATCAATGCCTGTATCAATCATGTCCCGCTTACACACATCTTTGTATCGTAGTAGAGGCCGACCCTGAGATCTCTTACCCATCTGTAATTCACCAAAAAAGATATCCTTTGGTATTCTACCATCATCCATCCTCCTAAGATGTCCTATCCATCTAAGTCTACGAAGACTGAGCATGGAATAAACTGTCACACAACCTGATCTTTCCAATACTTCAGTATTTGTGATTTTGTCTTGCCACTTAATATCAAGAATTCTTCGCAGACACCGCATATGAAAGCTGTTTAAATTGTTCTCTTGGTGTGAGTAAGTTGTCCAGGTTTCACTGCCATAGAGAAGAGTACTAAGGACACAGGCTTGATAGACAAGGACTGGTAAGGCATCAACAACAATGAACAGGTTAAGAAAAAGAGTCTGGGAGAACAGGAAGCTTACTGCCAAAACAAAAGTCCTTGTCTATCAAGCCTGTGTCCTTAGTACTCTTCTCTCTCTCTCTCTCTCTCCTCTCTCTCTCTCTCTCTCTCTATATATATATATAATATATATATATATATATATATATATATATATATATATATATATATATATATATATATGACGCACCTGTTGTGGGCGATTGCATAATTGTCATTTCCTATTTACCAATAACAATGTAACTAGAAGTTGATGCACCTCTACCTACGATTGCATCACCTATGTGTGTCATCATTATCATCATCATCTTCCACTTCTGCCGTCAAGCGTCGTGGGGAAGAATACTTTGCGCTCCAGCGCCCGTGGGCGGCACTTGATAGTGTCATTCCGTGTGGTTGTGCAATGTCTTTGATGTCTTCAATCCAGTTTCTTCTTGGACGTCCTCTTGGTCTCGTCGCAGATGATCTTTCATGTAGAGCCAGTGATGGTAGTTGCTGGTGTTGCATTCTAACAACATGGCCAAACCACTTGATCTTCTGTCTGTCAATAAATGTGGCACAAGATGTTTATACAACTGTCTGTCTGATAACATCATTTCTTACTCGGTCTCGAATGGTTAAGTTGGCAGCTTTCCTTAGGCACCTCATTTCACAGGTGTTGATTTTGCGAGAGTGTGATTTGGATAAAGTCCAGGTTCGAGATTGATAGCATAAGGTTGATGTGAATGTGCTGTTTATTATCTGTCGTTTTCGGACATTGATATGTTTGGATTATAAATATTATAAATATCTTCTCTGATAACATTGTTCAATCAGTTAGTGCACCTGTCTTTATCAAAAGTATCGTAGTTACATATGCCTAGGTTATCTGTGAACAGGGATAATAATTTATGTCATATATGTGATGAGGTGATATTTCTATCATAAAATTCTAAATATAATTAAAGTGATTAAGAAGGCGTACAGTTTCTATTGTGTTGTTATACATGTGCAGCACATATTAATCTGTAGTTGACTGGCAAAGGGCAAGCTGTGCCTTTTGCAGTCTCAATTATTTGGACAGAGCTTACTAACAACTCAACAACAGTTACTTTCGCGCGGTCTTTCCAATTGGGAAAGACATATCAAAGAAGAAAAACTGCACTCTGTAATATTCAAACACTTTGCAATACGTCCGGTACCACATGACAATGCCCTACCAGTTCCCAAAGTGCCAGCATAATTTTCAGCTGCTTCCACTGATGAAGAAAAGGACATTGGTAGTCCTCGACTATCAACCTTAAGCGACCCAGATTTTGAGTAAACTATATACATCCACTAAACTCAATTTAATAACCCAAATTTAACTGAATGATCTTTTAAGAGATCTTAATTTACCGAAGAACAAAGCGGAGCTTTTGGGCTCCAGATTGCAACAGTGGAATCTGATGGCAGAAGATGCTAGGATGTCTGTGTATAGAAACCATGAGGAGCCGCTTATTTCATTCTTTTTCTAAGAGGGTGCCCTTTCTGCGTGCCACAACATTTCTGGTTTTAATTGCAGCCGGTAAAATCAATAAATTACAAACTGGAAGAGTTGAGGCGTTTTATTACTTCACCTAAGACGAGTCCTAAAGCTATTTTGTTGAATAATAACCACACATTTCTTATTTGGCAGTTTTAACAGTTGAATTGGACTCAACATTTGTAGAAACAGAGCAGCTTTGAAAACCGAAATGAACTCAACTTTTGTGCCTTCTTGACAAATAGGAGTTGTTTTTTAAATATTATTTTATAGTTTTATGTTTTGTCCTTTAGATCAGTTTGTGTTGTCCCGCCCCTGATGAAGATTTATATAATCGAAAGGTCGTTTATTGTGTCCTAGAATAGTTATTGTTATTTTATTATTTTATTAATATATATATTTTGAATTGTTGTTTTCTGGGGTGGGGGGGGGGGGGGATTTCACTCTGTGATTTATGATCACCTTTATGGAGTCCGTTGTAAGCTCCTATGTATGAACACTGTGTCCATGATTCTCATCTTTTTACAGGAGTTACACAAACCTAACTATTTATATTTCCTGTTGAATAATGGTCATGTGTTACCGTCAATTCCAGTTGGTCACGCAGTTCATATTAAAGAAACTTATGAAAACATTAAGCAGCTATTGAAGTGTACTTCCGGTCGGCAGCATGGCGGTTAGGCGTTGAGCCGATAAGGCCTGTGGCGTGTTTATGATTGTGGCTACGGTTTGCAATCGAATTTTCCTCATATTGGACTGGTAGTACATGGTTCCGTCGCTCTGCTACTGAGTGAGTGCGTGGGCGACACCGTGAGCTGTGAAATTCGCGTGGATTGCTTTTACATCTGTCCTGTACAGTGAACTGCATGTTCGGAATAATGGCTACCGGAGATTGCTGAATTGACTGTTTTGCCCTTTCGGTTTACGAGTGCATTTTTTCGGGAGACAACTGGGTGTCGGCGCTGAAGCTGCGGAGTTCGTGCTTTGTGCGACACTTTCGGCGGGTCGCCCTGCAGTAAGAGACCAAGCCATGTGAGAAAACCCGGATCAATGAGGTCTTTCTGGTGACTGCCGAGGCCATCAGCGATGAACTGTGATATTCGTGGATGAATTTTGTGTTGTCATTCTGACGGCGGCATTATGCACAGTGTACCTGTGCGGGCTGTTGGATTGCCGAGACTCCCGTATATTCCACTTTTCACATTGGACAGTGGGGAGCATTTTGTGTGATATTCGCTGGCACGGGAATGGAGCATAATGGGGACGACCCGTTGCCGTGAAGTTGGAACCTCGACTAATGACTAATGACTAATGAAGTGTATAAACTACGAACATCATCATTGGTCACTTTGTGGCGACTTACAAGTGGTCACTCTTTTACTTGCACTACAGGGTGGATACATCAGGTACTGTTGCTTTCTCTGCGAGTAGGATAACCGTGCACGAATTGACCATTACATCAGAAGACATTGGCCAATCAGGCAGTCATTGCAGCCTGGCAGTAAGAATGTTGAGAACCCCACGCTTGTCGACACCAGCAAGCAAGATGTTTGTTGCCACCCTTGCACATTAAGCTGGGTTTCATTAAAAAAAAAACTTTGTGTTCAGGAAACATAGAAAACAGATGAGGCTTTCAAATACCTCATCAGAAAATTTCCATGACTGAGTGAAGCTAAAATAATAGAGGGATTATTTGTTGGTCCACAAATTCAACAGCTCCTTTATGTTGACGAGTTGGCGTGTTGAATGGAGAGGAAAAAGCAGCATGGATAGCATTTAAGTCAGTGGTGAACAATTTTCTTGGAAACAACAGATTTGATAATACAATGAAATTGTAGAAAATCTCCTTCTGAAGTATAAGAGTTTTGGCTGCAATGTGTCTTTGAAAATTTATTTTCTGGATTCTCATCAGGATTTCTTTACTTCAAACTGTGGAGCTGTCAATGATGAACATCGTGAACGATGTCACCAGGACACTGCTGCTATGGAGACAAGGTATCAATGCAAGTGGAAAACTTCAATGTTTCCTTATTGCTGTTGGACAGTGGCAAGAGACACCTCATCGAGTGACTACAAGAAGCAAACAAAGAGATCTCAAAGAGAAACTCAATAATGACGGAATGAGTTTGCATTTGCCTTTTTAAAGCATTATATGTAAACTTAAAATAATGTTTTTATGTTTTTCTCTGTCATTTTATGTTGAAATATCATTTTATTGAGCCTCTGTCCAATTTTTGGGGAAAAAGAAGCTTTCCACCTCATTCAACCAACCGTAGTGGCGTTGTGGTTACAATTGTGGTGGTTCATACTGTGGTATAGCTTGTTTATTGAGTATGTAACCACAATTTTTATAATGCTAAAGCAGAAAGGCGATGGGTTTACCTACACGATTCGTAATCCCGTATACCCGCGTTCGAAACACAGCTGCGCGCGATTTGGCAGCAGACCGCGTTGCGTTGGTTTCCCGTTGGTATAGGTGGCTGTCGTTCAGAAAGCAATTGCAAATTACAGAACATAACCTTGCCAATAGATCACAAAGGCAGAAATGCTGGTATTGACTGTGATGTCCTATACAGGATATGAAAAAAGTAGAAAGACTAACTGTTCACCCCAGAGAACTAAACAAGCATACATTATTTGCATTACTGCAATGTAAATTCATCATTAAAAAAAAAAAGAGCCAATTAGTGAATTTCATTATGATATTTGAAATCAGCATGTCAAAATCAATAAGAAATGGTGTATTTAAATTCTGATATAAATAGCTTTTGAAAATGTGTTGACTAGTGTAAAAGACAATAACAAGCTGTCAATTGCAGTGAAAAACTAAATGTTTATATTAATTTGAGCTCAGTCAAGAACCGACATTACATAACTAGGGACATTCCATGCGTGCTCCGTCCTCATCAAAAAAAAGTATGGAGTCCTAATGCAATGAATGTTGAAATTCTATATAGAAATTACACTGGTGTGCGCATGTGAAAGATGAACAATACACAGACATGTTGAGAAGCATCTAACGGCAGCGGAAAAGTGATTTATGCGGGACAACGTAAAGAATACCAGGGACGGATAGAAAAACCAGTAAGACATTACTTCAAAACATAAATAGAAGCTGTAAATTAATAGATAACTTACACTTAAAATAGATTGCACAATTTCTGGCCTGGCAAATTGGTTACAGCTTCCACGTTTAAATTAACTAAAAGAATTCATCGTCGTCATCATCATCATCATCATCATCATCATCATCATCATCATCATCATCATCATCATCATCATCATCATCCAGTGACTTGACGGCTGGCTTGGGCGATTATGCCTCTCCACAAATTGCGACCTCCGACTTCATGGATCAGTTCAGGTATTGACACCCTTCCGTGCCATGCCGCAAGACTGTTAAGAATCTTCTCATGATGTCTTCCTCTATCTCTCTTTCCACAAATCTTTCCAGTTGTCTCACCATGTTCCAGTTGTTGTCTTCTCATAATGTGGCCAAAAAATGATGACTGCTTCATTCATGCTAAACTCCCCCCCCCCCCCCAACCCCCTTAAGTAAAAATGGAAGCTAAATTTAATAACACATACTGAAACAAGTCTAGTCATCTACATAAAACGAATTTAAGAAAAGCGAGAAGTACAGAACCCAAAAGTGTGGATAGAAAACAATATCAAGTAATCGGTTCTTGTATTAACACGATCTTGAACTAATCTTAATTCCCCCCCCCCCCCCCCTACCCCACCCCTCTGAAAACTCTTTAAGGGGGAATTCCCCACCGGTTGAGAACAACTGTCGTAGAGCAATCAGCCTTGTCCATGGCTGGACCGCCCTCCACAGTAGCCTTACCTGCAAGCCTGTCACAATGCTCATTTTCTTACCACCCCATGCCTTGCCTCGAAAAGAACACTAATCTGTGCCAGCCGCGACCGCAGCAGAGACATCAACCACTTTCTTCGGACCCAACCCATCTCTATCTTCCTAAGCACATGTTATGGGATAATATGTAGATGTAGGCAAAGAGATAAAAGGCTAGCTGGCTTGCTCACGTGGCATAGTTGAGAAGAGAACACAGACCTGATCCAAGGCTCTGGTGATCGTGTGGGATGCAATAAATGACCTCGACCCTTCTTCTTACGCACATCGGCACAGCACATGATGATGTTAACGATTATCAGCATGCGCCATGTCAGTTGGCGTAGGCGTTCATGAATCTCCACGGATGGTGTCTTTGGTGTCCCCGATCTGTCTGTTTTTGATATTCCTCCATATCATTGTCTTAGTCCGTCCAGCATAATTTCTCTCTGTCTCTCTGCTTCTTCTACCGCTGATATTTCCGTTTGTCGCAATGTTTGTCAATGCAGTTCTTCTCGTTAATTACCAAAGAATACTAGTATTAGCGGGAGCTGTGGCACGGAGAAAAGGGGGCGGGGGGGGCGGCTAGCGAACGTGATTCGCAATCCCTCATACCACGTCCGAAATCAGCTGCAGGCGATTTGGAAGTAGACCGTCTTGTGTTGATTTTTAAGAATGATATGCCCATCGGCCGTTCAGGCAGCAATGGGAAACTACTGAATGTACACTTGCCTAATAAATCAAACATAGTCACACAATTACGGGGTTGATAGGCACGTCCTGACAAGGATATGCAACTAACTAACTGAAATTTCTTATATTTGTGAACGTTACTGGACTTTCTGTAACCTTTCCCACACACTGGTTGGTTACTCTACCTGTTCGAGGTAGTCGCTACATCATCATCATCTGTGCCATGCCGGCTGGCGTAAGCGTTCATGACTCTCCACAGATCTCGGTCTTTGGTTAACTGCATCAACTCTGCAGATTATATTCCTCCATGCCACCGTCCCAGTTCATCCATCATCATTTCTCTTGGTCTGCCTCTGCCTCTGTTCCCCTCGAACTTTCCAGTTGTCACGATGTTCTCCATTGCCTGTCTTCTCATCACATGACCAAAGAAAACACATCTCCGTTGTTTTTAACTTCTTGCTAAAGGGAAGCCTTTAAGGCTTCCCTTTAAAGGGAAGCTAAAGCCCCCACCCTCTTTGGGATATACTTTTCACTTCTACTGAAATATGCCTTTCGTGATCAGGATGACGGTATATACATTCACTCACGCTCAGATGGTGGCCTCTATAATGCTCAGAGATTGAAGGCCAAGACCAAAATTAGCAGGGTACTAATCAGAGAGTTGCTTTTTGCGGATGATGCTGCGATTACGACCCACTCTGAGGAAGAATTACAACATCTACTATCTGCATTCTCCAATGCTTGTTCTGAATTTGGTTTAACAATTAACAAAAAGAAGACACAGATTATGTCACAAGGTGCACATGGTGTACCATCAATCTTTATTGACGACGCCGAACTGGAGATAGTAGACCATTTTACATATCTTGGATCAGAGGTAAATAGCAAATTATCCCTCGATCAGGAAATCAACATCAGGATTGGCAAGGCAGCAACAACAATGAACATGTTAGCAAAAAGAGTCTGGGAGAACAGGAAGCTTACTGCCAAAACAAAAGTCCTCGTCTACCAAGCCTGTGTCCTTAGTACTCTTCTTTATGGCAGTGAAACCTTGGACAACTTACTCACGCCAAGAGAAACGTTTAAACAGCTTTCATATGCGGTGTCTGCGAAGAATACTTGGTATTAAGTGGCAAGACAAAATCACAAATACTGAAGTATTGGAAAGATCAGGCTGTGTGACGGTGTATTCCATGCTCAGTCTTCGTAGACTTAGATGGATAGGACACGTTAGGAGGATGGATGATGGTAGAATACCAAAGGACATCTTTTTTGGTGAATTACAGACGGGTAGGAGATCTCAGGGTCGGCCTCTACTACGATACAAAGATGTGTGTAAGCGGGACATGATTGATACAGGCATTGATACTGCACAATGGGAGCACGTCGCCGCTGAACGTGTTGCATGGAGAGCAACTATCAGAAATGGAATAAAGACAAAGGAGAAAATGATTGCAGATAAAGCACACACACAGCGTGAGAGACGTAAGATGGTGCAAAATGGTGGAAATGACCATGTTTTCACATGCACCTACTGTGGGCAAACATTTGCAGCAAGAATTGGCCTTACCAGCCACACTCGCCACCACCATGGATCGTAGTTATTGCCATATGACAGTTATTAAGCCTTTTTGAAGCACAATGTACCAAACTATCGTCTGTCAAGACGGAAAGGTGCCAATGCCAATGCTAAAGGGAACATGATGATGGTGGCCAGACAGCTGCTTGTTGCGTGCTAAAATGACTTGGTAGCCGTGTTTAGCACAGTTTAAAAATAAAACATAAAGTAAAAGACCACTTTACAAATCTTAATGAGCACTGGTTATATGGTGGTAGATACATGTTGTTTACAGATGATTTACAGATTCTGTGGGTGATGTATTTGATATCACACAGGACCATTTACGTCCCCAGTCATTTTCTGGTGCCTGTTTTACACTGGGACGACCTAGCAGCCCAGGTCAATGTTCAAAAATGAGAATTCAAACCCATTACCACAGAGTCGGCAGTCAACTGTCTAGCCACAACCCTACCACGGCTCTAGGGAAGAAGACATCAATATATTCTAGATGAAGTCAGATGAAGACCGACAGACACATAAAACACGGTGCAAAACATTCGCTTAACCAAATTCACACAACTCTCGTCATCTGAAATAAACACTGTTTCTACTGGAGACACCAACAGGGAAGCCTGAGTGCATGGAAGTCAGATGTGTAGACGAAGTTCAGCACGGCCGAATGAATAAGAGCTCGCGTTCTTAAACTTCCGGTGTACTGATGCCGAAGTAACGGGTTCAAACCCTACACCGGTGAGTAGAACTAAAATGTTGACTTTTCGTCCTTGACTTGGGGACGTAAATTACAAGTACCTCATAATTCGAAGTGAGTTCGCCTTATGGCGAGGTATACAGGTAATATGGGAAGCAAATCGACAAGCAAAATCAGTCCAGTGCACTAGAAATAGTTGCAGGTGTATGGACTGCTCACCAGTTCAAAGACAGCAAACGCCCCCCCCCCCCCCCCCCCCCCCCAAAAAAAAAATAAAAATAAAATAAAGATACACAAACTGACAGACACATAAAACAAGATGCCACGCATTTGCCTAAATAAACTACCACACAACTCTAGTAATAACTAAACCCAGTTTTTGTTTTTATTGTAGGCACCAACATAGAAGTTTGAGTGCATGCAAGTCAGATACACAAACCGACAGACACATAAAACAAGGTGCCACGCATTCACTTACCTAAACTGCTACAACAACTTTAGTAATAACTAAACAGTGTTTTTTTTTTTTTTATGTAGACACCAACATAGAAGTCTGAGTGCATGCAAGTGAGATACACAGACTGTCAGACACGTAAAACAAGGCGCCACGCATTCGCTTAACCAAACTAACACAACAACTCCGCCACTGTTTTTATTGGGGACAGCAACATGGAAGTATGAGTGTGAACAAGGAAGAAGAAGAACTGTTTCTGTTTTGTTGAATCTCCTGTTTTGCTGTACTTGATTAGAAACAACCATTTCGTTCTAAACTTTCAATTTTACCTTGCGTGTTTAGTGCAAGGCCGTTTCAAAGCGGGTAATTACTTTGTCGTTCCACAATTTGCTACACGCGGCACCACAGAAGGACGTGTTTCATCATCTACTCACGCGATTGTGTCTTTCATCTGAACATCATCAAGTGCTCCATATGCCTTAATGTAGCCACTGTGGTATCATTTAGTGCTTTAATGTAGTCACTATAATGTCATTTAGTGCCTTAATGCAATCACTGCGGTGTCTTTTAGTGCCGTAATATAGCCACTGTGGGTGTCTTTTATTACCTGAATATAATCACTATAGTGTCTTTTAGTTTTACTCTTCATAGTGTCTTCGGTTACATTTTTAATAGTATAATAATTAGAGCACAGACGCATCAGCCGTGGAGATAGTTCAATGCTTAGTTAATGTGTTTCTTTCTTCTTCTTTCTTCTGTCTTCCCTTTATCATTCACTGGGACATAGACCTTCGACCAAACCATGCCCAGCATTGCTATCTTTTGCTGTCTGCTACAGCTTCGTCCATGTCCTCCCATTATTATCCATCTCTTTCTGTTATTCTCTTGGGGTACGTTTAGGCATTTCCCTATTTCGTTCGCCTTGTGGGTTCTAGACAAGCGAATGTCTAGTTATCTAGTTATGCAGGTTTCCTTCGCGTGCAGTCTATTCAGCATCAACGTCTTTTCCTCGCCTATTGCTTCACTGGGATTATTTAGTTCTCGCTATGAGCACTATATTGATGATTCTGTCATACAGTTTTATTCCCACTATTCTGCACTGGACTGACAGGCATGCAGTTAGTGAATGTTTGCATTTTTTTGGTAATCATTTTTATTGCTCTCCATGTTTCTGATCTCTACAGTAGTAGCAGTTTAACATTGGAGGGAAAAATTAATGGGACAATCCCCAAGTCTTATTGGCCCAAAATAAAAAAAAATATGTAATTGTTCAAAATAGAATCCCGCAAATCCTGTGGCCTGGGCCCTTGTCTTGGTTAGCAAGTGCACTAACCACTATGTCACGACGGCTCCTTCCGTTAATGTACATTACAAGGTTTAATCGATTACTCAAATATACCAAGGCAATATCAATTAGGCGGTTCCAGCCGGTTCTATGCAAAAAGAAAGACTTCATTTTGAGTCTAGGATTACCATAGAGATAACATACTCAACATTTGAAAAATATTAGTGTCTATGTGGTTTAAATATTTCAACCAAAATATCATTTATTTATTCACTTCATATGATACATGCACCTGACGAGTTGCAGCGAAATATGCCAGGCAAGGATTTGTGGAAAATACATTTCTTTTGGTGTGCTTTATGTGTTTAAAACGTAGATGTAGGTGTAAATTTGTGTCAGCTGGATTAAGTGTAAATTTGTGTCAGCTGGATTAAGTGTAAATTTGTGTCAGCTGGATTAAGTGTAAATTTGTGTCAGCTGGATTAAGTTAAATTTGTGTAAGAAGTTATCTCTTTTCTCTATAACATTTTGTTTCCAGCTTTGCTAACTCTGCTCTGTTGTCTGTTAACTACGAGGGGACTTCACATGAAAAACTTCAAAGTGTGATATAAATTACAATAACCATGTCATTGTCTTTATAATCTGTCAATATTGTTAATGATGTATAGAGTGTTCAGCACGTGTCATCCCGGTGCAGACGAACACGGTGACGTCATAAGGAAATTTTTTTCAGATGGTGACCCTACTTGTGATATGCACCAAAGAGGAGCAGCGTTCTGTTATCCTTTTTCTTTAAGCATTGAAGGAGTGAAACCTATAGACATTCATTGGCGAATGAAGGTCCACTACAGTGATGCATGCCTGTCAGTCCAGCAAGTGTATGAGTGGAGTTGGACGTTTCAAAACGGCGTGACTTTTGTGACAGACTGTTCCCGACCGGGTCAGATACACCGAGTAATGACCACAGGGTCGATTTTTCTACTGGAATCCAAGCACTTTATCGGCGCTGGAGGACTTGCATTAAAGCAATGGTGACTACAACGAAAAATAATAAATGTTTTCTTTGCTTTCTCAAAAAAATATTCACCAAAATAAAAACACACATTTAAGGTTTTTGTGTGAAGAAAAGATAGTTGCATATCCTTTACAGGACGTCGCAGTCAACACCAGCATATTTTGCTGTTGTGATCTCTTGGCAAGTTTACGTTCAGAATTTTGCTGGTGCTTTCTGAACACCGGCGTCCATACCATTTCGTTTAAAAAAAAATCAAGACGGTTGTTTCCAAATCGACTGCAGTTATATTTCGTAAGTGGGTATGCGGGATTACAACAGCGTCGATATTCACTTTGCCACGGAGCCGGCTATCATGTGAATCCGCCTTGTATAACCACGCAGAGAATGTTGGCGTCTCGCTGGTGCAGTAGCTATCATGCATGTCTGCTGACCAGGTGGGCATGTCTTCGAATACCTTTCCAGGCGATATATTTGTTATTGACTTGGGCTGTCTGTATCATCCAGCCTAAAATGAGTGCCGGGAAATGTACTGGGAGGATAAGGCAGCCTGCTTGATATTGCCCACATGACTCATCCAGTACTAATCGGCCTATAATATTATGGGGCTCGCACTATGCACCCAACACTCCTTGAGGCGTGGAAAAAGGGTCGTATATTTACACCAAGGTTAATATTTAATCTACTACTACTACTACTACTACTACTACTACTACTACTACTACTACTACTACTACTACTACTACTACTACTACTACTACTACTACTACTACTACTCATCATCATCATCATCTTCCACTTCTGCCGTCAAGCGTCGTGGGGAGGAATAATTTGCGTTCCATCGCCCGGTGGATGGCACTGGATAGTGTCATTCCGTGTGGTTGTACAATGTCTCTGATGTCGTCAATCCATTTTCTCCTTGGACGTCATCGTGGTCTCGTCGCAGATGATCTTTGATGTAAGGCCAGTGATGGTAGTTGTACTACTACTACACTTAAAATGACAGATGTACGCGCTCATACCGGTCCAAGCACTTGGTATAAAGCACTCAGCTGAGGGAGATGGCTGAGCGTCTCTAAGTCAAATCTCTCGGATGAGAGGGCCTGGCCGCAACCTACCTCCTGCTCTTGGAGGTTTGATGCTGAGCTGCCAACATCTGCAGCCTACTTTGTTCCAGACGTACTTATTTTTTCATCTGGAGTAGACAAGGCAAGGCCGAGAGAGGGAACATGCTGCATGGGCAACACATGTTCTCTGAATCCAAGCCCAGGCATTGTGCGATAGGATTTTGGCCTAATCCCAATCCACATACTTTCATCTATAATGACGGCAAGGTGCCACTCACTACTACTACTACTACTACTACTACTACTACTACTACTACTACTACTACTACTACTACTACTACTACTACTACTACTACTACTACTACTACTACTACTACTACTGCTGCTGTTGCTACTACTGCTGCTGCTGCGGCGGCGGCGGCTGCTGCTGCTGCAGGTACTGCTGCTGCTACTACTACTACTACTACTACTACTACTACTACTACTACTACTACTACTACTACTACTACTACTACTACTACTACTACTACTACTACTACTACTGGCACCTTACCGTCTTTACTGACGATAGCTTCTTACATTTTTTTAAACAAACGACACATACATCTCTTCGTAACACAAAGCTTGGGCTTAATTGCACAGACCTTGTGTTGCCCATGCAGCATGATCGCTCGCTCTACTGTCATACGGAGCTCACTCATATCTGATTAAGGCCTGACGATACGTTTACAAACATATCAACTTATTTACCTGCTTAATTTCCTTCTTTGCTTGATTTCTATTGTCCATCCATCTATCCACCCACCAACCCATCCACCAACCCAACCATCTGTCTGTCTGTCTGTCTGTCTGTCTGTCTGTCTGTCTGTCTGTCTGTCTGTCTGTCTGTCTGTCTGTCTGTCTGCCTGCCTGCCTGCCTGCCTGCCTGCCTGCCTGCCTGCCCTGGTATTACAGCCAGTTACTTTTTGGTAGACCAGTATATTCCCATAGGTAATAACAATTGCCATATCATTCGTTAATATTACTGAATCGTGTAGTATTGATGTTTGCATTTCCCCCATGCCTTTATAATGCATATCTTTTATATTGGTGTTGTTCTCAGTTAGCCTCGAATGATGTGTGGATGAAATAATGTATGAAAGAGCGTGATAAAAGGGCAGCATGTTAGGCGGGCATGCGTGTCCAATTCTTAACTCTTTGAAAATAAAGTATGTTTGTTCATTCGTTCGTTCGTTCGTTCTGTTTGTCTGTCTGACTCACTGGCTAACTGTCAGTTGGTCGGTTTGTATGTCTGTTTATCTGTCCCTGCTTTCGTCCGTCTGTCTTCTTTTATACATGCCTGTATCTAGCTATCTGTCGAACAGTGTAAGTTTGTATCTACCTATACCCGGGAAGGTAACTCGGTCAATAATTGCCCGAAGAAGACGGATGTGTCGTTCGAAAGGTGAAAATATCGCAGGCTCTGATGTAAACAGTGAAACGCAATTACGTCTAAAACATAACATTCCGGGCGAAAGCAGCAGCGGCAGAAGAAGAAGAAGAAGAATATACGTATATATATTTATCTAACTATTTGTATACGCATGCGGGTCTTTGTTCAACTGACAATATACACAACATAATACATTCAAACGTACTTGCTTATGTCACTCAATGAAATTACTTCTTTTTTTCAGAACAACACAGAGTGACAGGCTTACATAATCCTAAGTCAGCCATCTTCTTGGCAGTGATATAACGCAAAAACAATTTATCTGCACGACCTGAGAACTGTATGCTTTAGATTTATTATTTTACGATAAGTACACTATTCTGACTGTACGTGTGATGATTACGTACAGCGCTGTACTGTCAAATGGTGAATATTAATCTGTTAAATGGACAAACTAACACGTGTATGAGTTCCCACTTAAAAGTCGGAGAAGGGACAAAAACATCATGGCGTCTAATCTGTAGGATATACGGTATACCAGGAAGACATTTAAGGCTGAAACACTGCTATATCTTGTGTCGCACTTGGTGTTATTTATAACTTACGTTTCCGGATCCGCATGCGCGATGATAAAACATGACATCGCATTATGCACCTAAGAAACAATTCTTGTCTTTAGAGGCAAGCGGTGATGAACAGCAGGAAGAGAGAAATACAGAATTTGTAGAAAACATTGCAGTATCAGATGGTGGTGAAGATTGTGTAAGTATCGAACCTCTTACAGTGTTTTCACAAGCCGGGATGACTAACAAGGAAACCACTGCTGACTTAGCGAGTAATGTAACGGTTACTTCAGGTGCTAAATGTAACGCTGTCCTGAATGAAACTCCTCAGTTATCTGTTAATAGCGACATCATTTGGGATGATGATAGTGATTACAGACGTCAAGAAGACACTGTTGATCAAAAAGGCCTTATTGTAAGCTGCTCCAAAGCTCACATTTTAGAACAAGAAAACGATGCACGATGGACTAGTTCTCATCACCCAGATGATCTTATTAGTATCTGCAGTGTACATAAATCAACTTCTTCTTTAAGGCGGTCATTGCCAGGGAATAGGTCACCGTCTCCGAATGGTGCATCACTACATTGTGAAAAAAGAACTGTATCTGAAGAAGCTGGCATGTTCGCACCAGAAACATGCTCTTCTGATCAATTCCCAATTCAAGGTCCTAACTTAGAAGAGGAAACAGTGGCACTTAAGAAATCTCAGGATAGAAACAAAGGCATCATTGATAATGACAGAATTAAAAACAATGTTGTGACCGGCTTTCAGTCAGCAGATGTTGAGTCCTTTATGAGTGTATTACCTCCCCATTGTAGCCGTGAAAGCAGTTTAGGAAGCAGTAACATCGTGATGTCTTCTCACGACAGTTTGGCACTCGCTTCCGTTCAGTCAGCAGACGGTGACAGCTCGCGGATTTTTACACCCGACGTCGCCTCGAGTAAAGGGATTTGTTCACGAGCTCGTGTAGCGGGACGGGGCGGCTGTGCCACCCAAATACCAGATTATCCCCGACGTTTAAAGCAAGATTCTCTTTTGTCACCCGGAAATACATCGCAAAGCGATAATAACATTTTAATAACATTTCCTCAGCAACACAGCAGTAACAACTGTTCATTGATTTCGGCTGGTACTGATTTGTCTCCATCGTGTGAATATTTTGGCGGCAGTTCAGATAATGTGTCTACGATTAGAAGTAATTCTCAGGATAAAGACGGCCAAACATGGAATCTGCGTGACGCTGAAACGTTAGATAAAGAACACAGACATCCTTGCCACACCAGCGACTTGTTTAATAGTCAGTCCTGTCAACCAGTAACACTTCATGTCGACAAAGAAGACAAACCAAGAATTCAAGAGAAATTAAAAGATGACCGGGAAATCCAGGTTTCAGATGCCGTGACTAGTCATAGGACATAGTTTACAACACAAACAGGGTCGTCGCTTACAAGATGACTTGCCGCTAACTTCCAAGTTTCAAACCTTTTCATCTCCCGCCAGGACTGCGGTTAAACCAGCTTGTCGTCATCCATTGCAGCCTGAGTCCTCCACGTCTCGTTTCTCATTATTATCTTCATATTCTTCGCCAGATATCGTGAATGCTCAAGGCTGTGGTATTCCGTTATTAAATAACGACACTTATAATAAGTTTCATAATTATGACAATATTTCAATCCAGGCAAGGGATGGACTTTTACAAACCAGACACCAGTCAGTCGGTGGAAAACTAGAATCTGGAGCATCCCTGCCTGGAGTTTGTACAGAAGGTACTGCCAACATTGGTACGACTTTGTCCTGCTCGTCTTCTGATTTAGCTGAGCTTACTCACCCATTCATTCAACGCCCAGGTATTACTGATTCTTCGACTAGCGCCAACACTGGATTTTCCGAAACATCTTCTACTGGACATAATTATATGCGGTTTCAAGGATCCAATAATAACTTGTATTCACGCTTGGGCAATCCACATTCTGACAACCTGTTGCCAAGGATAAGTAGGTCACCCATATCACGATATTTTGACCAAAGACGTCATAGTTCATCGCCGGATGTGTCTTTGAGGACATGCTCTTCGTGCAGTAACGTGGACTTTAGTTACGGCTTGCGATCTACAACCCGCCAAGGAGCACCCGAGGCAGACAACGATGATGATCTACTGACAGAGAATCAGCTGCATCCAGAGACAGCTAGTCAACCAGATTATCCCGAAACTGGAGACGTCTTTGATTCCTTGCTTTCCGTTCTCGTTGATAAGGCTGTTTCCGACCATAAAATAAACAAACCGTCAAGTGCCACACAAGAAGAAGACAATGACTGCAAACGTTCTGTTGTGTTTTTCAAAGATGCCCAGCGGAAATATATTTGTGAAGACGGCAGCCACACAGAAAGTAACCGAAATACTCGGCCGGGTCGTTTACACAAGAAGAATCTGTCCCATAGCAGAACTTACAACGCAGATACACGTAATATACCGATGTCTAACTCCACAGCAAAGTCCTGTATGGCTCAAGTCTATACAGAAGCACAGCCTTGCCTAAAAGCGCCTGTTATTCGTATAACGACATCAACCCTTCCCGGTGACGCCTCTCAAAGTTTATCAGCTGATATTTAGCCCAAACAGCTTTATCACAATCTTCCTCATCGCCAGCGTCAGGAACTGAAGTATATTCAGCAGTCACTGCATCACATAAACCCAGGGTATCCTTTATAAATGGATTACGAAGATTGTCTCGCGAGAAAACGGCGTTTTTACGAGTTGACCAACCGTGTTCTAATAGTCTTCGAGTTCAGTCTTCAGCCACGCAGAGTGTGGAGAAGCAAGATGAATACGAAACTGGTCGGGTTGGGAAAAGATTCGGAAGAGAAAACAAGAGGAGACTAAAAGTAGAGTTTGCAATCATGGACACCGACAGCGACCAAACAGCGCACAACAAGCAATCCGGGAACATCGGCAGTGGATTCCTTAGCATCAAAGACGACGTGGAGAACGATGTGGCAATGCTAGGTGGAGGAGGTGGAAGGTTCCGCCATCCTAGAGTGTCTCTTCTGGGAAAGCCTCTAAATTACAAAGCCCACAGGAGGGATGTGAGTTACAGAAGATTGCAGGCCCGGATTTATAACTTTCTGGAGCGGCCAAAGTCCTGGCAGTCGTGGATATACCACCTGGCCATGTAAGTACTACCGTGTAACGATCTGCTTTGTCGTCTGTATGTGGCTTCCTTGCGTCCTTCTTTCACGATGCTGGATTCATTGTTGATGTTGTTAGTTAGTTAGTCTTTCCTCTTGTGCCTAAGGCGGCGCATAGGGCAGAAGTCCTGTCTCTCCATGCCTGGCGGTTCGCTGCTATCTGTTGTAGATCTTGGATATTTACTTGGCCATTGAATGAGCCTTCTCTAATGATGGTTCTACGCAGGGTCTCTCTTGGTCTTCCCCGTTTTCTTTTCCCTACCGGTGACCATATGAGGGCTTGGTAGGGGAGTCTTGTCTTGTCCATTCTGAGTACATGGCCGATGTAGTTCCAACGGCGTCTTCTTATGAAATTGGATACTGTATCTTGCTTAGTCTCTTGTCTTATTTGCGAATTGGTTCTGAAGTACTGTCCAGTGGATGTTTAGAAGTCTTCTAAGACATTTGTTCTCAAAATTGTCTAATTTTTTATCTAAAGCTACCGTTGATTTCCAACTTTCACATCCATACGTTAACACTGGAATCACACAAGAGTTGAAGATTTTAAGTTTTGTGTGTTTGCTGAGTGTCTTTGACTTCCAGATGTTTGACAGTTTGTTGAAGGCACTAGATGCCAGTGCGATTCTAGTTGATATTTCTGGTGTTGAGTCCCCTGTGGATGTCATTTTGCTTCCTAGGTATGTGAAGCTGTTGACTTTTTCAAGAACGTAGCTGTTCAATTTGGTCTCATCTGAACTGTTGGTAAGATCAATAGTCTTTGTTTTTGTGGTGTTAATTTGGAGACCAATTTGCCCTGAAACATTTTGGAGGTGGTTTATTTTCTCTTGAGCATCCGGATGTGTTGAACTCAAAAGCACTATGTCGTCGGCAAAGTCCAGGTCTTCTAGAATTTTGTCAACCCAATGAATACCCATATTTGTGTTGCTTGTGCATTTGCGCATGACCCAATCGATAGCTATTCCAAAAAGCATCGGTGATAAGACACAACCCTGTTTCACTCCTGTTTCGACTGAGAACCAGTCAGAGTTGCCTGTTTCTGTTCTTACGCAGCAACGTGTCTCTTTGTAGAAAGATTTTATGACGTTGGTATATTTGGTAGGAAAACCATAGATGTTAAGTAGATTCCAAAGTGAAGGACGGTGGATGCTGTCGAAGGCTTTTTGAAAGTCGACAAAGTTTGTGATTAATTTCGACTGGAATTCTACGGAGTCTTCAATGATTATTCTGAGGGTGAAAATGTGGTCTATGCATGACCGTTTTGGTCTGAAGCCTGCTTGTTCTTCTCTGAGCCTTTCATCTATCGCCTTTTTCAATCTCTCAAGTAACATGCTACAAAAAAGTTTTCCTGGTACTGACAATAGAGTGATACCACGCCAATTATTGCAATCAGACATATCGCCCTTTTTAGGCAGTTTGAAAATTACACCATCTTTCCACTGTTGTGGTGGGGATTCGCTTTGCCAGATTTCATTGATCAGCTGTAACAAACGTTGTAAGGTGTTCTCATCTGCTGCTTTGAGCATTTCTCCTGAGATTTCATCTTCACCAACAGCTTTGTTGTTCTTCAATTTTTTGGTGGCTGCTTTAATTTCTTCCATGGTGAATGACTCGCAGGAAGCATCCAGTGGGGGCATAGTAATTTCTCCATCCAGGTTCGGAACAGTGTCCGGCTGCGGTCTATTTAATATTTCTTTGAAATGTTCTGCCCATCGTTGCTTTTGAAGGTCATCGGATAACAGTTGATTGCCTTGTTTGTCTTTGATGGGTATATTTGGTGTAGGTGAGTGATTGCATAGTTGCTTCATGATATGGAATACGGCTCTGTTGTTTCCAGTTCTGGCAGCTGATTCGGCGTCGGAGGCCAGGCTGTGAATAAAGTTCTGTTTGTCTTTTCGTGCGCTTGATTTCACCTCTTTATCCAACATAGAGTACTTTTGCTTGTGGGTTTCATATGTAGATGTGTCTTTTGCAGAAAGAAGTGTTAGTTTTGCCTGTTTTCTTTCTTGTATCTTCGTCCAGGTGTTATCGCTTAGCCACTTCTTCTTCTGTCTTTGTACGTAGCCGACTGTGTTTGTTGCAGCATTTAGCAAGGTAGTTTTTAGGAAATTCCAATTTTCTTCAATGTTGTTTTTAATATTCGCACTGCTCGATATACTTTCTTTGTTAGCATAGATGCTTTGTACCTCTGAATTGAATGCGAGTTGGTGTTCTTTAGTCAGTAGGGACTGTGAGTTTATTTTCTTAATTCTGGGTGATCTGTGCAGAGTCTTGAGCTTTATTTTTAGTTTGGCAATGCAGAGATTGTGATCACTGCCAGCATCTGCACCTCTGTAGGCTCTGACGTCTTGTACTGATGAACGGAATTTGGCATTAATGCAAAAATGGTCTATCTGATTTTTTGTGATGCTATCAGGCGAGTTCCACGTGACTTTGTGTATATCTTTGTGCGGAAATAAAGAGTTTGCTACTATCAGATTTGCTATTTCACAGAATTCTAGTAGTCTCTCTCCGTTTTGGTTCATATCCCCTAAGCCGTGAATTCCCATATATCTCTCAACACCCTTATTGTCAGACCCTATCTTTGCATTGAAATCGCCCATTACAACAACAATGTCGTGCTTGGGAGATGAGTTGATGGTACCAATTAGTTGTTCATAGAAATTATCTTTGTTGATGTCTGTATCGTCGTTGGTAGGTGCGTAGCAAAATTGATGTTGTTAGTGTCCAATTAATTTTTTTTTGTTATTAATAATGATCACTTGACGGCTTCATGGCGAAGAAGTTACTGACGCAGTTCGTAATCCCGTATACCCGCTTTCGAAATACATGAGAGCGATTTGGGATAGACCGCCTTGCATTGGTTATTTACGACATGGTATGGGTATCGGTCGTTCAGAAAGCAATGGCAAACTATGATCGTAAACTTGCCAAGGGATCACAACGGCAAACAATGCTGGCGTTGACTGCGACGTCCTTTAGAGGATATGCATCTAACTTTAACTTTAATGATCACTTAATTGTTAGTATTTATACTGTCCGCCTCTGAAACGAGTACTGAGAAATGTTATGGGAAGTAAAAGAATTTCCTCCACCCGTGATATTGATAACATCACCCATCCAGTGCCCACAGGTCTATACAAAATAGCTATAGAACCATATACCGAATACTGCTCAAGGCGTGGAAAGGGTATTTTATTTTATTTTATTTTGTATAGTTTACATGCAAGTTTGTTGCATATCCTTCACAGGATGTTGCACTCATCTCCAGACTTTTTGATTGTGATTTCTTGGCCAGTGTACGTTCAGTAGTTTTCCATTGCTTTCTGAAAGACTGACACTCATATTTTTGCATGAGAACCAACGCAAAGCGGTCTGTTGCCAAATCTCATGCAGCTGTGTTTCTTTAAAGTTGCCTCGTTTATCATGATTCGTCGAATAACAGAATGTAACAAGAAAAGGACAGCACCGCTGAAATTAGCGACATGGAAAATGTTCGAACTTTAAGCGAAAATTGAATAACGTCAAATAAGAAATGGAAAGAAAGAATATTAACATATTAGGAACGTGTCAGACGAGATGGAAAGCAACAGGGATAGCGACAGGGGAGGGGGGAGGAAGAGATTATAAGATTATTTATTCTGGGGAAGACGAAAGGCAAAGAGGTGTAGCAATTATCTTGGCTCTGCAAACATTAAAATTTGTTAAAGGATATTGGACATTGTGTCAGACCGGGTTCTATTGGTAGAATTAATTCTCTGACCTTTTAGCATAAACGTTATTCAAATTTATGCCCCAAGAGGAGAAAGCATTACCGATAGTGTAGAGGAATTTTACAATGACATGGAGAATACTTTGAAGACATCTAAAAATGCATGAATAAATATCAAAATGGGTTACTTCAATGCGAAAGTAGGAAATCAAGGCGATGGATGAAAAGTAAGCAAACATGGTTTGGAAGTACGAAACGAAGAGGATACAGACTTGTAGAATGGGCAAAAGGGCAGTAAATTATTGTTGGAAACATCTGGGTTTAACAGCATCCTAGAAGAGTATGGACATGGAGGAGTCCTGACAGCAGGATTAGAAACCTGATTTAATACATCCTGATTGCAGAAGGTTTCGAAATGGGTTAACAATTGCAAAAACAGTACCAAAATGCAGATTGTTACAGTGATCACAGATTGCTTTAGTTGCATTGAGGGTAAAGGTAAAGAAAATCAAGTATACACCAGGAAACACTAAATATTATTTGTGTAAATAGAAAAATGACAAGAAATTATATTACAATTTCAACATAGAAGTAAAGAACATATCTGATATATTGTCTGATCTAGAAATCATATTTCAAGATGTGGGTGATCAATGGGAAATGCTGAAGACTTTAATCAATGTGGCTGCAGAAACAACTATTCCAAAATTAAAGAAAGTGGGTCGTAAGCAATGGATGACTGAAGAAATGTTACAACTAATGGAAAGAAGAAGACACAACAAAATTAATCCTGACAAATGTGAAGAGATTCTCAGAAAAGTCAAAACATTGTACAAGGAGGAAAAAGAAGCATGGCTTGAGAAAAATTGCGTAGAAATTAAAAAGTAACACAGCAGTAAAAATACCAAATTAATGCACACAAGAATTCAGGACCTTACTAATAAAAGAACACATACATCAACAGGCTGCTTGAAAACAAAAGATGGGCAAATCATACCAGAAAAAGATCCGAGTTTACATGCATGGTCAGATTATGTTTAACAAAAAAACCATTATGATTATACCAGAGAACAGTATGATATTCGGAATAATAACAAATGACCATCAATTTTGAAGATGGAGGTTCAGAATGTTCCTAACCAAATGAAAACTGGCAAGACCCCCGGTTCAGACAACATCACAACAGAAGTTATCAATGCTTTAGAAGAATATGTAATAGACCACGTCACCAGACTGTTGAGCACAATATATGATACTGGAGATATACCTCTTGAATTTATGTAATTCTATATTTATTGCAATCTCAAAGAAATCAGGATCAGTGAAATGTGATCAACATTGAACATTTAGTATAATGAGCTACATCACGAAGATTTTGCTAAGAATGGTCATGCAAAGAGTTAAGACGAAAATGCAACCCGAAATAAGAGAAGAACAATGTGGGTTTGTAGAAGGCAAAGGCACAATTAATGTTGTGTATACGCTGAAAACATTAACTGAACGTTCAATATCAGCATATTAAGAGAGGTGCGAGACAGGATATGTAATGTCAACAGATCTTTTTTCCCTGTACAGTGAAAATATTTTCAGAAATGTAGAAGACCTAAATGGAATCAGCATTGGAGGACGAAACATCAACAACAATAGATATGCGGATGATACAGTATTGATTACAGACAATGAGTAGGATCTGCAACATTTGCGAGATGCAGTTGTTGCACAACAACTGTTTTAGACAAAACAATTGTTTTAGACAAAACAGATCAACAATAAATCAGATATTTATCTTACGACAAATAGCCGAGAAAAATTGGGAATATAAAATAGATATCCATAACATTTTTGTGGATTTTAAAAAGGCTTATGATAGTGTCCATAGGAATAGTCTATAGGAATTCTATGCGGAATTTGGAATACCAAGGAAGTTAAACAACATGACCAGACTATGCATGGAAGATACTTATAATATAGTAACATATAAAGGCAGGAAATCAGACCCTTTCCAAATAACATCTGGCTTGAAACAGGGTGATGCACTATCGCCGCTACTCTTCAAACTGGCTCTAGAGAAAGTTGTAAGGAGGGTAAAGGAGGAATGTGATATTGGAGGAACATCCAAGCTGCTTGGTTATGCAAATGATATAGATATTATAGGGGAAAATGAACAAAAGACATTGGAAATATTGACTCACTTAAAGGAAAAAGCCCAACAGATGGGGCTGGTTATCAACCAAGATAAGACAGAATATATGGTAATTTCAAGAGAAGTAATGGCTAAAAACTCTGGCCACATACATATAGATAATATGACCATTAAAAGAACGGAAACATACAAATACCTGGGTACGATCTTCAACTGCTCCAACATCATAAGGGAAGAAATACAAACTAGAATCAATTCTGGAAATAAGATATACTATGCACTACAACATCTACTAAAATCAAAGGCGCTCTCTCGTAACACCAAGATCACAATATAGAAAACACTGATCAGACCAGTTGTGCTGTATGGCTCTGAAACCTGGAGTACAACGAAAGGAGACGAAGCCTTGCTACAAACCTTTGAGAACAAAGTTTTAAGACGCATCTTTGGACCCATTAGGGATACACAAAGTGGAGAGTGGAAAAGAAGAAGTAACAAAGACATTTATGATCTGTTAAAGTCCCCGCTTATTCACTGGTATCATGAAGGCTAATAGACTACAATGGCTGGGGCATATAGAAAGAATGGAAGATAATAGGGAAACAAAACTCGCTTACACTCAGGAAATAAATGACCGTAGATCCCGAGGTAGACCAAGAAGACGGTGGAGAGATAATATATATATACACAGACCTACAAGCACTTGGAATCAACGACTGGCAAGAGAAGGTCAACAAGAGAGACGAATGGAGACGGATTGTATCTGCAGCAAAGAACCTCAATGGCTTGGAACGCTGAAGAAGAAGAATAAGTTGTTGCACACGGTGAAAAACTGCGGTTAAAATTCAGTTCTAATAAGACACAGATTATTATCGTCACTAGGAAGAAGGGAATACCAAATTATAATACACAAGTAAATGGGAAGTTTCTTAAACAAGTGAATAGGTACAATTACCTCGAAACAGCCATAATATATGATGGGAGATGCCTTGAAGAGATTAGATCAAGAATCGCCATGGCGAAGGTAGCCTTTTTGCAAGATGAAAAACATACTGACCAATAAAAATATGTCGTTTGCAACGAGAAAAAAGAGTGTTGACGTGGTACATAGAACCTGTTCTACGTATGGATGTGAAGCGTGGACAATGAGCAGACAAGTTGAAAAACTTCTGATGGCAGTGGGAATGTGGTTTCTGAGGAGAATGCACAGGATATCACGGACAGACAGAAAAACCAATGACAAGGTCCTACAAGAAACAAATGGAAATCGTAAACTGATTAGAGAAATTAGACGTAGACAGTCATCATCCTTTGGCCATGTTATAAGAAGAAATAAATTGGAGAACTTAATGACAGCTGGCAAGATCGAGGGGAAGAGAACAAGAGGAAGACAGAGAAGTAAATACATGGATGGCTTGGTCACATGGCATGGTCGAGACAGGAACACTGAGCTGATTTACGACTCTGGTGATTGAGTGAAATGGCGAATCATGATCGCCCACGCTTATCGGCATGGCACATAATGGATAGATTGTGCCCAATAATTTGTTGATATTTATAATGCCCACTAATTTGTTGATATTTATAGTGTTTTGTAAATGTTAATATTTATAGTGTTTATGTCATTGTTGATATTTATAGTGTTTATGCAATTGTTGTTATTTATAGTGCCCACTAATGTGCTGATATGATTAGTGCCCAAACTAATTTGTTGATATTTATCAATCAATCAATCATGTGCCATGCCGGAAAACGTGAGCGGTCATGACTCACAATTTCACTCGATCATCAGAGTCGTGGATCAGCTCAGTGTTCCTGTATCGACCATGCCATGTGATCAAGCCATCAAGGTCTTCCCCTTGGTCTGTTCCCTTCGTTCTTACCAGTTGTCACTAAGTTCTCCAATCCATTTCTTCTCATAACATGTCCAAAAAATGTTGACTGTCTACGTCTAATTTCTCAAATCAATTTACGATTTTCATTTGTTTCCTGTAGTACTTGGTCATTGGTTTTTCTGTCTGTCCATGGTACTCTTTGCATTCTCCTCAGAAACCACACTTCTGCAGCCAACAGATGTTTTTCAGCTTGACTGCTCATTGTCCAAGTTTCACATCCATACAAAAGAACAGGCTCTATGTATCCCCTCAACACTCTTTTTCTCGTTTCAATTGACATCTTTTAAATGGGAACGATGGTGGACGGCACTGGATAGTGTCATTCCGTGTGGTTGTACAATGTCTCTGATGTCGTCAATCCATTTTCTTCTTGGACGTCCTCGTGGTCTCGTCGCAGATGATCTTTGATGTAAGGCCAGTGATGGTAGTTGCTGATTTTGCATTCTAACGACATGGCCAAACCACTTGATCTTCTGTCTTTCAATAAATGTGGCACAAGGTGTTGATCCCACAGTCTGTCTGATAGTAGCATTTCTTACTCGGTCTCGGATTGTTAAGTTGGCAGCTCTCCTCAGGCATCTCATTTCGCAGGTGTTGATTTTGCAAAGGTGTAATTTGGATAAAGTCCAGGTTTGAGATTGATAGCATAGGGTTGGTGTGAATATGCTGTTTATTATCTGTCGTTTTGCGGACATGGGTAAGTTTGGATGCTTCAGTAAGGATGATAGTTGATATGTAAGTGCACTAGCTTTTTGACATCTGATTTCAATTTCTCTGTCCAATCTGCCATCTTCTGTGATCATACTTCCAAGGTATTTGAATTCTTTAACTTGTTTCAGAGGTGTGTTATTTACCTGTATACTTAGTGGGCCTGGCGATCTGCTAACTTGCATTACTTCGGTTTTGGCTGTGTTTATACTCATATTGTATCTGCTGCAGGTTGAACTCAGATTAGTAATATGATTTTGTAGTCTGCCCTCATCGCTGTAAAACAGGCACTGATCGTCTGCAAATAGAAGTTCATTTATTCCTTGTGGGTCAGTTGTTTCATCTGGAGTAAAGAGTTCTAAATTTTCTGAATTTGTTCTGTCGAGACTTGCTTCTTTGGAAATTCTAGTCCATGTAGATATTGAATAGCAGGGGAGAGAGCAAACATCCCTGTCTCACTCCTGTATTGACTGTGAACATATCTGATATACCTTCTTGTGTTCTTACTGTACTTTGGCTCGAGTGGTACATGGCTATAATGTTTTCTAGCAGTTGCCCTTCTATCCCATAGTCTTCAAGAATGGTCCATAATTTGTATCTGTCTACTCTATCGAAAGCCTTTTCCTGATCCACAAACACAATATTCTGCTGGTCACTATATTCGATGGTTTTTTCACAAATTTGTCTAAGTGTAAATAATGCATCAGTGCAACTTTTACCTTTCCGAAAACCGAATTGTGCTTTGCTTAACTGTTGTTCAACTATTGGTCTAGCTCTTTGTTCCAAAAGTTTTGCATACATTTTCCCTATATGGCTCAGGAGTGATATACCTCTGTATGTTTCGCACTCTCTCGTATTGCCTTTATTTTTCCATATTGGTACTATTATTGCCTGTTGCCAATCATCTGGGACTTTTCTTTCTTCCCATGCTATGTTAAAAAGTCTTGTTAGCCATTTAACTCCTGTTTCCCCACAGGCCTGAATAGCCTCTGTGGTTATTCCATCTGGACCTGGTGATTTGTTTTTAGGACTTTTCTGTATAACTGCTTTGACCTCTGCAGGTATGAAATTTGGTTCTTGCTGTCCCTGGCATTTAGTCACAAAAGTGAGGTTTTCTATGTTATGTGTGGGGTTAAGTAGTTCTTGAAAGTATTCTGCCCACCTTGCTAGTCTTTGTTGTGGATTAAATATCGGTGTACCTCTTTTGCTGTTTATGATGGTGGTTGGGTTGTAAGATGCATCTCTGTTTCTCATTGTGGTGACACGTTTATAAAATTCTCTTGGGCAGTCTTTGCTAAGGGTCGCCATCTGTTCACCGTATATTCTCTAGGATTCATCTCTAGATGCTCTAATTGTTCGTTTTGCATTACGTCGTGCTATTCTATAAGTAATATAGTCCTGTTCAGATTTGGTATACTTGTTCTAATTTCTACAAGGCATCTCCCATCAGATGTTATGACTGTTCTGAGATAATTGTACCTATTCACTTGTTGAAGAATATTCCCATTTACTTATATATTACATTGTGGTATTTCGTTCTTCCTAGTGACGACCATAATCTGTGTTTTTTTACAATTTAATTATAATCACATTTGTTCACTACTAATTCTTTGATATTTATAGTGACGACTAATTTGTTGATATTAATAGTGATGACTAATTTGTTGATATTTATAGTGACGACTAATTTGCTGATATTTATAGTAAGGCTTAGAGATGAGGCTTAAAGATGTGGCTTGAGGTGAGATTCAGAAGTGAGGCTTTGAAGAGAGGACTATAGAAAGACTTCAGAAAGAGGCGTATGGAAAAGGCTTTGAGGGAAGTCTTAGATTAGGGTCTTCTGGGGGTGGTCTTAGAGGAAAAGGTTAGAGCAGACGCTAAGGGGTAAGGACTAGGGGAGAGGCTTAGGAAGAGGTTTATAGAGGGGCTTATTGGAGACGCTTAAAGCTCATGGAGAGAATTAGAGGAGAGGCACCAACTATCAAATAGCTCCTACCCTAAAAATATCCAAATATTAATATGCATAAACAAACGTTGGATATCGGGGTAGGGGTATCCCCTATCAAAGGAGATGTAAGACGCCTCCTTTCCCTCCGTTAGTCTACGGGACACAGTGGGCAAGGTGGAGTACCCGTTTAGGCCCCCCCCCCCCCCAATCAGGGTTACTTGAAGCCATGGAAGCAGGTGGTGGATGGAGTGTGAGAGCAGCCGACAGATTGTTGTTGGTTATGGTCTTGCACTCTGCGGCGATAGGCAGATGATCTCATCAGTAGAGACAATGGCTATGGCCACCGACTAGTACAGTCACTGCCCAGAAGGAAAGCAATGGCAAACTACCTTCTACAAAACTTGCCTAGAAACCATAACAACCATGACAGAAAGCATAATAAGAAAGAGATCTGGTGGCGAGACCCCCAGGCCAGGCAGATCAGATAACAATGGGGAAGAGTGTGACACAGGGGCCAGTACTAGTAGTCATGATGACTGAGTTAATCCCGTCTGTGTTACCAAGGGAATTCCCTGTCTCAGACTAAGAAACAGAATGAAAATAGGAACGTCGAATGTGAGAAGTCTGTATGAGGGGAAGATTAAAGTAGTATGTGATGGGATTGAGAGGTTAAATATTCAAATTTCAGGAATTAGTGAACGTCCCTGGAAAGGCAAAGGACATTTTACAAATGACAATGGACGTTTTTTCATACAATCTGGTAGAGACGTCGGAGGCCAGAATGGAGTGGCATTTTGTTTAGATAAAACAACTGCGACAGCTTTAATGGGATATAACCCAGTTAGTGATAGAATCCTCACTATCAGACTTAAAGGCCGTCTCCCCAAAAAAACACAACTCTCATACAGATATATGCACCTACTTCAACAGCAGAGGAGGGCGAAATTGAAGATTTTTACAGCACACTGCAAGACACATTAAATAAGATTGGTCACCCTGGAAGGTTAACCCGGTCAACAAATGCCCGCAGAAGTCGGATGTGTCGGCCTAACGGCGCAAGAACGCAGCTCTGCTGTAAACAGGCACAACGCAACCACATACGAAAAAGAAAAAAAATCCGGATGAACGCAGCAGAAGAAGAAGATTGGTCATAATGATATAACAATAATAATGGGAGATAAATTCATGCAAAAATAGGTACAGAAAGAGCTGAAAATGAGAGACACGTTTTAGAAAAATTTGAATTGAGAAATAGAAATCTCATCTCATCATGTTCCTCTTGTACCTTGCGGTGTCGAGGTGAATTATAAACATCGTGAGAGTGCCCGATTATGGGCTTCATATATCGATGTTCCCATGGACTCTGCTATTGTCTCCGTTCAACGCTTATGTGGTCGGCCTCTTCCTCTGTTTCCATCTGGTTCAATGGAAATAGAAATGATGCATGTAATAAATTAAAGTTAAATTGTGTACATAAAATTTGATTACGATAGCCAAAACACTTGTTAAACAACACACAAGAAGACTCTTCACATGGAAGTCCCCGGACAGTATTACCAAAAATCAGATAGATTATATTTTAATACAAAGAAGATAGAGATCAAGCATACTATCTGCAAAACACTCTACGACGTGCAGACTGTGATACAGATCATCAGTTATTAGAAGCAGATCTGAAATTAAAACGCAAAAAGCTTCCTGAGGACCAAGGCCACTTCGTTTTGATCTCACAAAAATACCAGATATATACAATGTAGAAGTGAGGAATCGTTTGTAGGGTGTTGATGTCAATTCAAGCGGAAATGACACTTGATGAACTGGCAGTACAAGCTAGAGATATCTTGATAACTGCAGCCAATGATTTAATTCCGACCAGGACTAAGCAACATAAGCCATGGATTACACCTTGCACGATAGAATTAATAAAACAACGGGAACTGAAAAAGAAAGGAGAAGCCGATAACAGTAGGATGAAGTATGAATCTTTAACACGAGAAATAAGAAAGAACACACGAAAGGACACAAACAAATATATACAAGATTGTTGTATTAAAATAGAGTAATATCATAAGAGTGGAAGATATTGCAAAATGTTTAAAAAAATGAAGTTATTGATAAGAAATGTTCAACCTCAATTAAATGTTATCTGTGACAAGTTGAGAAATACTTAACAGAATCTAGACAAATACTAGAAATATGGCAGGAATACTGCAGTGGAATGTATGATATGAATGACTGTAGGATATAAATGATATACATGAACTAATGACAGCAGAGACAGAACCTGAACCCTCATTAGATGAAATTGCATGGGCAATAAAAAACCTGAAGAATGGTAAATCACCTGGATGTGATGAGATACCAGCTGAACTAATTAAAGCGGGAGGAGAAGAAAGCATACAAATCTATCACGCATTATGTAAAAAGATATGGAATATGGTATATGGCCAAAATATTGAAAGAGAACTATCTTCATTCCAATACCAAAAAAGGGCAACCTGAAATTATGCACCAACTATAGAACTGTTGCCCTGATCAGTCATGCAAGTAAAATTCTACTAAAAGTCATAATGGGAAGACTTCGTAAGAAAATGGAAGACGAAATTAATGTGGTTCAAGCTGGATTTAGACAAGGAACAAGAGATCACATACTCAACATGCATTTAATAATAGAAAAGTGTAGAGAATTTAATGTAAAGCTATTCCCATGTTTTGTGTATTATTAAAGGCATGTGAATGTGTACAACATCAGAAACTTTGGGAAATCATGAGGACTATGGGCTTTCCATCACATGTAGTACAACTCATAAGAATGCTCTATCTAGACCAACAAGCAGCGATTAGAATTTATGACGAGACATCAGATTGGTTTGACATCAAGCAAGGAGTCCGTCAAGGCTGTTTGCTGTCACCCTATTTGTTTAACCTGTACGCCGAAAATATAATGAGACATGACAGAGATGATATAACCAGGGAACAAAATGATGCCCGAATTATCGGTGGTCTTGGAATACCAGAGATTCGATATACTGATGATACATTATTACTATAAACAACACAGACTGGTATAGAAAACCTAGTAATCTCAACCCAAAGAAATAGTGAAAATCACAACTTATATCTTAACATTGCAAAATCAAAGATAATGCATACAAATACAACTAATTTTGAGAAAGAAGTATATGTTAATGAGGAAAGATTGGAGGTGGTGGACAATTTCGAATCTCTTGGGTCATTGGTTACCAACAATTTTGACACAATGAAAGAAATTAAACGACGACTATCGATTGCTCATCAAAGCCTAAAACAACTGAATAAATTTTGGAGTGGGACAGATAGAACTACAAAAAATTAGATATTTAAGAGCATGCATCTTTTCCATCGCAACATACGCCTGAGACCTGAACACTTACTAAACAAGCTAAACAGCGCATACATGCTTTGAATATAAATGTTATAGACGGGTTCTAAGAATGTCTTGGGTAAAGAAAAGAACAAATGCATCCATACTTCAAGAGCTGAATATTGAAGAGGGTTGGCTATTAAAGAAGATTAAACAAAGAAAATTGATATATTTTGGTCAATTGAAACGTCATGAGATTTTGGAGAGAACAATAATGGAGAGGCATAAGCCTGGGAAGAGAGGAAGAGGAAGGCCAAAGAGAAGATGGGTGCAGGATGTGGCGGGTGATCTCCAGATGGGTGTATCGACGCGGGACATCTTGCTTATGATCGAGAAGTTTTCCAGAAGGTTGTTATGGGAGCGAGGTTCTGCAAAGGAATGCTACTCAGTGAATGAATGAATGAATGAATGAATGAATGAATGAATGAATATAACAAATGAAAACAAAACAATACATCCAATTCCCGTGAGCGAAGCTTCACGGCAAAACCAGTACGACAAAAGAAGAAGAGGAACAAGAATAATCTGCAAACGACCCTCCCAATTTTACGCCCTTATACGAACAGATTAGACGTCACATCAATTAGTCGGGATCACACTGGAGTAACCATCATTCTGGGGTCGTAGTTTGGAAAAATCCATATCGAAAACTCCGTGAATAGAACATGGTCCTGCACGAACTAGATAGAGGTGGACGTCGTGTTTGTCAGCCACTCCGCCCCTGGTATTATCTAAGCGTGCACTCCAAATGAGTTCTAATAGGTAGGAGATGGTAGAACTAATAGATGGCTAGACGGCACGATTTGGTTCTTGTTAGAATCCAATCAATTTAATGGTATTTAAGGTGCAGCGCCTTCATGTTCTTGTTCTTGTTCTTCTACTTCATCATTATCACAATCTTCTTCTTCTTCTTCTTCTTCTTCGTCTTCTTCTTCTTCTTCTTCTTCTTCTTCTTCTTCTTCTTCTTCTTCTTCTTCTTCTTCTTCTTCTCTTCGTCGTCGTCGTCGTCGTCGTCGTCGTCGTCGTCGTCGTCGTCGTCGTCGTCGTCGTCGTCGTCGTCGTCGTCGTCGTCGTCGTCGTCGTCGTCTTCTTCTTCTTCTTCTTCTTCTTCTTCTTCTTCTTCTTCTTCTTCTTCTTCTTCTTTTTCTTCTTCTTCTTCTTCTTCTTCTTCTTCTTCTTCTTCTTCTTCTTCTTCTTCTTCTTCTTCTTCTTCTTCTTCTTCTTCTTCTTCTTCTTCTTCTTCTTCTTCTTCTTCTTCTTCTTCTTCTTCTTCTGCTTCTTCTCATGCTACTGCTCCTCCTCCTCCTGCTGCTACTCCTCCTCTTCCCACTCCTTCTTCTTGTTCTTCGTCTTCTTGAATGTGATAATCACATCAAACGAGTTTTTAATGAAGATCTCGACAGTTTTATAATGTCCCTCTTTATATCCATATAACTGTAAATGTATGGGAAACCCGAGTTAGTTATACATCTTATAATGACCGCTGTGTAGTGAATAGTATTATTTGTCTTTACAGAGGCGAAAAAGTATAAGATCATGTGACAGCCCTGTCACATAGCGGACACATAACAGATCTTTGTTGTTAATTTAGATCATCCCATAAATCAAGCCAAAAATATCCACCATTAACTACGACAGAGAGAATCAAATAACAAAAATACAGCAAACATATTGAAAAAACGATATCGAACCAAGCCACCTCACACAAAAATACCCCGGTAAAGATACACTGATTTCACCCACAAACATAGCCACAAGGAATCACATCTTCCGTACTTGTTTTGTGTTGACACTAAAGTTGTGAATGACGTGTTAATAACACCAGCGTGCAACATTCAACGGCGCCGGAGACATTGAAATCGAACGTGTCTTTCCCCTTTGAAAAGTGTGAGACATCCCGAATAGAAAGCCCAGAGACAGACACCTCATTTGTACCGGGGAATGATTCTCAGCAGCTCGGGTCTTCTCCGCGTGTGGCCAGGCCTGTAAGGACAGTCCCTTCGTGGGTTTCAGATCAATTCTTCCATTTCGCTTCTCTATGGGGCGGTCTTGGCAATGTACTGGCTGTGTTTAGCATAGGTATACGGTAATTATTGTGTTATCAATGAATATAAATTAATCAGCCTATCCATCAATCAATTTTTTTCTTTCTATTTTTCTTTTCTTTCTTTCAACCTATCTGTCTTAATGTCTAGCCATCTGTCTATCTATCCGTCTATCCATCCGTCCGTTGTGTCCGTCTGTCTGTCTGTTCTGGATGTGTGTGTGTGGGTAGGTGCGGGATGTGTGGGTCGACGGGGAGTTGTGTTTGGGTGGGGGTGTGTGGTTGAGGGATGTGTGTTTGGCTAGGTAGTTGGGGATGTGTGGGTGGGTGGTGGAGGATATGTGGGTGGGTGAGTAATGGTTTGGTTATGGGATAGGTGGGGGTGTGTGTGTGGATGGGGACATGTGTGTAGGTGGTGGATGTGTGTGTGTGTGCATGTATGTGTGCCTGGGTGTGTGTTGGGGGTAGGTGGGGGATGTGCGTGTAGGGGATGTGTGGTGGGTGGAAGATGTGTGGATGGGTAGAGAGATGTGTGTAGGTGGGGAATGGGTGGGTGGGTGTGGACATATATGTGTGCATGAGTATGTGTGTGTGGTTTGGTGGGAGATGTGTGTTGGGTGGGGGATATGTGGTGGGTGGGGATATGTGGGTGAGCGGTGTGTCTCATAACATTGTAATATGCATTGTTTATGTTTACCACATTCATTTGACAATGTTAATTTTTTTCCTATGTGAATGTATCATGCACTATTGATGAACGAAAGATGAGTGATTGGAAGGGCCAAATGTAAGACGGGCCTGCATGCCCAATTTGTTACCATTTGAAAGTAAAGTTTGTTCGTTCGTTCTGTCTGTCTGTCTGTCTGTCTGTCTGTCTGTCTGTCTGTCTGTCTGTCTGTCTGTCTGTCTGTCTGTCTGTCTGTCTGTGAGTCTTTATCTGCTTTTTTGCCTGCATGCCAACCTGCGTGACTGCTTGCTTCCATACATCAGGATTGGCTTTATATAGCTCCTTAGACCTTGTTCCTCCCTCTCGATTGGCAAAGATAAATTGCATCTTGTGAAATACCGCCTTTACATCTTCCATCTGTTGTTATTAAAGTACCCAAATACGTAAAACCATTAACAAAAATTCTTAAGACCTATTCAGTACGAGGGTGTCTCTACAATTGTATTGACTTCAGACATTGATGACTAGCCAACCATGCATTTCAAATTAATCCACCGGGTCCCTGTTTATTATCTGTGGTAGTGAAAGTAAATCCATATTATAAAAGAGATTAAGTGAAATTCTTATCTGATGCAGGCGTGTCATATCAGCAGTTTCACAGACTTCCACAGAAACTTGGGTAATGCAGGGTCACCTCGTAATATTAATGTAGCTTTAACGGTGTTCTTTGCGTTGTTTTTCTTTGATTACTCTTTGTGTACCGGGAAACTCAGCACCCGTTTATTGATTACTTTATACGTGATAAGGGGGCCGATATCCTACCTAGCTCTATATAACTTGCTACAGCATTTCACTTTACATGAGTTGCTATTATAACTCAGACTTATAACACAAACTAACTGAAATACCTTGTTACACTAACGTACTCTACATAACTTACACCACTATCCCACTCTACATAACTTACAACACTATCTCACTCTACGTACAGCACTAATCCACTCTATATAACTTACAACATTAAACACTCTAGATAACTTACAACACTAACAAACTCTACATATCTTACATCACTAACCCATTCTACATAACTTACAACACAAGCTAACTGTACACAGCTCTCTACTTGAACTCCATCACCTGATTCCATTACCAAGTCTTCTTTCACTCCTGCCTTTCATTTCCCAATAGATCATCATTTATCAACCAACTTAACCATTCCCGTTGTAAACCTGTTCATGATAATTTCAATTTGCAGCTAAAGCTTTCTACTAAATAACGCAGTCAGTCTCAGATCAACCCTCCTTGGTCGCCTCTTATATCATATATAAAAGGTTACAGTGTTACTGATCATTGCTTACCTTATGTCCCAGTTAAAAAAAAGACGGTTGGATCAGGCCTTACAGTCAACATAAATATGTAGCTCCTCAACTCGTGAAGGCCATTCGCATACGACTCCCAAGTCTAGCCGACATTCCAAGAATTGCCATTTCCCACCGCAGACATAAAGTCCCAGTACCGCTGTTGCACACCTCGTTATTTCTTGAGTTAGGAGAGGGGAAGTGAGCGATGTAACACAGTCCACGTCTTGATCACACTGTTTTAGTGGGTCAACCTCTACACACCAACCTCTACACACCAACCTCTACACACCAACCTCTACACACCAACCTCTACACACCAACCTCTACACACCAACCTCTACACACCAACCTCTACACACCAACCTCTACACACCAACCTCTACACACCAACCTCTACACACCAACCTCTACACACCAACCTCTACACACCAACCTCTACACACCAACCTCTACACACCAACCTCTACACACCAACCTCTACACACCAACCTCTACACACCAACCTCTACACACCAACCTCTACACACCAACCTCTACACACCAACCTCTACACACCAACCTCTACACACCAACCTCTACACACCAACCTCTACACACCAACCTCTACACACCAACCTCTACACACCAACCTCTACACACCAACCTCTACACACCAACCTCTACACACCAACCTCTACACACCAACCTCAGTCCGATGGATGCACACCCTCGTCAGACCACATTTATCCTGGACTCATTGCATGAGATTTCAGATTACAGTTACAAACCAATCCAACTTTGAAGATACTAGCCTACCAAACAATCACACTACCAACTAGTCAGCCTACCAACTAGTCAACCTACCAACCAATCACCCTGAAAATAAACTTAGCTACCAACCACTCACTCTATCAAACAATTAACCTACCACACAGCTACCTTATCAACCAGCCAACCTACCTACCAACCTACCTTCCAAACCAACCTACATATCAACCAATCTAACAAGCAACCAATCTACCAACCAACCAATCTACCAACCAACCAATCTACCAGTCATTAAACCTATCAACCAACCAATCTAGCAACCAACCAATCTACCAACCATTAAACCTACCGACCAACCAATCTAAAATAAAATGTTTGCATATCCTTTACAGGACATCATTGTCAAAATCAGTAACTTTCAGCTGATTGTTGATTTCCTGGCAAGATTACCCTGAGTAGTTTGCCATTGCTTTCTAAGCGGCCGGCTCACATACCCCGTAAGTTACCGACGCGATTCGAACCACTGCTGATTCTCACCACCGTCACGTTACATACGAGAGTATACGAGATTACAGAGAAAAGTCGCTAACCTCTAGGCCATGAAGCCGGTGCCATGAGCAATATAAAGCTTACAGCAATAAGCTGACAGGTTGACAGAAGGTCTATAGTAAAGGGTCAATAAAGGGAAAAGTGAGAACAAGTCGCGCAACAACAAGTAACTGACACGCTCTGATAAAGCGTGTAAAGGTAGATCGGCGCATGATGATGATGAATAGCGCTAATGGAGGCTATTCAAGAAAGTTGCGCCGATCTACCTTCACACACTTTATCAGAGCGTGTCAGTTACTTGTTGTTGCGAGACTTGTTCTCATTTTCCCTTTATTGGCCTTTTACTATAGACCTTCTGTCAACCTGTCAGCTTATTGCTGCAAGCTTTATATTGCCTCATGGCAACCGGCAAAAACAAATCTTTCAACCATTAAAACTACCAATCAACCAATCTACCAACCATTATACCTACCAACCAATCAATCTACCAACCAGCCAACCTACCAACCAACCAATCCACCAACCATTAAACCTACCTACCAATCAATCTACCAACTAGTAAACCTACCAACCAACAAACCAACCATCCTTTTACATCCCCTTACACCAAACAATTAGAACTTTTACTCCTTCCTCGAAAAGGTATAACTTTTAATTAACCACGCGAGATTGAAAAACGTAATAAATTCCACCAAAACTAAATTGGAAAACTTAATAAATTCTATCAAAACTAGAAGTGGAATGCATTCCAAGCTCCCAGCACATCCAACAGGAAGTTCACAGTTCGGAGTGTTGTGCAAACGCAGAATAGAACGCATCTTGTGAAGAAGACAAATAGACATGGATCTACGCCATTAGGGCGGCAGCTAATCGATTTCATCCTGATCACACTTTCAGGATTGAAATTTGAAACTGGAGAACAAGATGTGGTTGCTGTCCCCGCTGGTTGAATAATGAGGGTTGTTCAGATCTGTTCTTGTGTGGGGTTCTTTATCTGAGAGCAATTTTGAAATAGCTTTTATTTCTGTGGGTTTGCATAGCTGCAATATGAGGTATATATATATATATATATATATATATATATATATATATATATATATATATATATTATATATATATATATATATATATATATATATATATATATATATATATGTTTGTGTTGTGTATGTGTGTGTGTGTGTGTGTGTGTGTGTGTGTGTGTGTGTGTGTGTGTGTGACAGTTAAGTGACAAATCATACGTAAGTGATAATATGCAAGGAAGAGTCTGTGATGCCAGATAATCGAGGTGAGCGTGGCTTCATTACAAAGGTTAAAAGGGACGCTTTGCAAAACAGAATAGTCTGGTGTATGATATCACGACTTCCAGCATGAGCATAGCGGTTGCGGATGTAACGGGAGTGTTCCGTTGGCTGGAGAGTAGTACAGAACGACATAATGACATATGACAGACTCACAAGGTATGCTATGTAATATCGAAACAGTATGTTCAGAGCAGAGCGGCTTGCATCGCTGGAAAAGAAGCCTATCATGAATTTTCTGTCCAGGACATGCGGGTGTAAGAGAAAATGAACGGACTGATAAACTGGCTGCTGTTTATTTGGGCTGCGAGGAAGATTGTGCGAAAGTGTAACACTACACATCTTGGCGGCAGTATATTACCACGAGACTATCTATCTATGTATATATATAGAAAAGACTACGACCTACAATAGAACCTTAGCTAAGTAAAACACAACTTGGATTTAGGAAAAACAAAAGGATGCACAGATGCCATCTTTGCTCTTCGACAACTTATAGAAAAATCAATCGACTTAGCCTTTGTCGACCAAGACAAGGCATTTTATAGAGTAGATAGAAAAAAGCTGTGGGAAATCCTTAAACGATATGGAGTAACTGTGCATCTTACAAACTTATGCAGACGTTTATACAACAACAGCGAATGTACGGTAAGAACAAACGGTGGTTCCAAGTGTTGCTGTTATGTAGCCGGGAGGCAGGGTTGGGGTGAGCGCCCAACCTTGCATAAATAGCTCAATGGCTCGTGTATTCATCACCTCTGCAGCAAAAGTCCAACTCCTGGCCTTCTCGTGGTGAACTTGTTTTAACTAACAGGAGAAGGGGCGGCGGCGAATCACTTGCGCCGAAGAAATAACGAGAAGGCTCTAGATGTGTATGCAAGTACATGCATGCGCAGACACGTGTGCGTGCCTACACACTTAAACTCGAGTAAGTCCACAGTCTGCTTTAGCAAAGGAAAGGTGCTGAAGACGGAGGCAACCAGCCAGGAGGCGCAAACAGAAATCAGGTTGCCACGCAATCACGCCATGAAATATGTCGACTACAGCTAAATGTTATGGTGCTCGCCCTGCTTTGGATCCCCAGGCAGGTGCAGTGCCGGACCCTATGCCTCGAAATGGTCCTTCTCAGATGTCCCGTGGAACCAGGGGACCTGAGAATAGAGCATCTGGTCATACCAAACAAAGACTAAAAATAATGCACTGGAATGCAGAGGGAGTCAGCAACACACACACACAAATAAAACTAGAAAACATCTTGGACCTAAGAAAAAGTAAGCGTATGTTGCTTGCAAGAAAACCCACGTCAACGAAAATATAGCCTTCAAAATCAGAGGCTACAAGTGTTACCGATCTAACTCGAAAGGACAGGCGAAAGGGTGGGATACTGACCTTTGTAAAAAATAACATCACTGCTTCCCAAATTGAAGTTTACATGGAAGGGGCTGAGTATCATACACTTAAAATTAAGACAGGCAACACAGACCTTCATCTGATCAATTACTACTATCCAAGTGACATCCCACAGGACACTGGACACTACCTATTGAAAGAAAAAATGATTGTGTGTGGCGACCTCAACAGCCACTCGCAGAGCTGGGGCTATGATCACATGGACCAGAGAGGAGAGAGACTGGAAGACTGGCAGGATGAGAATAGATCCATCTTGATTAACAAGCCGTCCGACCCACATACTTTCGACTCAAGATCATGGCACACTACAACTACACCTGACCTGGCTTTTCATTCACCAGACCTGGAGTGGAATATTACACGAATTGTTGGGAAAGCAACTTGGAGGCAGTGACCATCGGCCAGTTTTCTAACTGTAGAAAATAAATTTGTAAGTGAAAGTAGCACCCTCTCGAGATGGAACTACAAGAAAGCAGACTGGGCAATGTACAAGCATCACATCACCACACTCTTTAGAAAAATGAACACCGAGAAAGACATAACTAAAGCAATTAAAGAGTTTAGGAAATGCATACTACAGGCAGCACTAGAAACAGTACCAAGAGGAGCCCGTAAACAATATAAACCCTACTGAAGTAGTGAACTGGAACAATTGCATAATGATGTGGAAGTATATAGAAAGCAAGCAGAGGCCAAACCCAGCCAAGAGCAACGCAATAAATACCAGCACGCAAAAGCCAAATTTCAAAGGGCCAAGCTGCAGGCTAGACGGAAAAGCTGACAGGAGAAAACAGAGTGACTGAACTTTGAAAGAGACACATAGAAGTTGTGGAAGCTAATAAAACAACTTAGCGATGGGGGAACAGGGAGAAACTCAAAAATTGCACTACATGAAGAAGGAAACATCTTAACAGGAAAGCAAGTAGCTGGCCATTTTGCGGACTCATTCGCACAAGATAACTATATAGAAATCAGTCCAGAGAAACAACAACAAATTCGAGAGAAATGGCAACATACAGGACAGAATGAAACAGTACATGAAGTTCTGGAGACACTTATCACAATCAGCGAATTGGAGCTAGCCAGATCAAAACAGAAAATGAGAAAGTCACCATGAGCTGATGGTATCTCCAATGAAATGATCAGGAACCTAGGAACAGAGGCCAAAGCAAAGCTGTTGCAGATCTTCAATAACAGTTGGATCTTAGGCAGTGTTTCACAAGCCTGGAGAGAAGCAATCATGATACACCTCCTAAAATCAGGGAAAGATAGTTCCACTGCCTCCAGCTACAGACCAATTAGCCTCACCATCTGTCTCTGCAAAACAAAGAAGCGCATCATCAATCACAGACTGCAGTCATACATTGAAAGTGAAAACATCCTTGTGCCACAGCAAGCTGGTTTTAGGCAGTGCTACTCTACGGAAGATCAGACAACTTTCCTCTCTCAAGAAATTGAGGATGCATTCCTAGAGAAGGAGCTGGTGCTTGCGGCATGGATAGATCTGAAAAAAGCCTTTGACAAAGTCTGGAAAGAAGGTCTAATGAAAAAACTGAGAAACTGTAATGTCAATAAAAGAATGTACAGATTAGTTAGTCTTTCCTCTTGAGCCTAAGGCGGCGCATAGGGCAGAAGTCCTGTCTCTCCATGCCTGGCGGTTCGCTGCTATCTGTTGTAGATCTTGGATATTTACTTGGCCGTTGAATGAGCCTTCTCTAATGATGGTTCTACGCAGGGTCTCTCTTGGTCTTCCCCGTTTTCTTTTCCCTACTGGTGACCATATGAGGGCTTGGTAGGGGAGTCTTGACTTGTCCATTCTGAGTACATGGCCGATGTAGTTCCAACGGCGTCTTCTTATGAAATTGGATAGTGTATCTTGCTTAGTCTCTTGTCTTATTTGCGAATTGGTTCTGAAGTCTGTCCAGTGGATGTTTAGAAGTCTTCTAAGACATTTGTTCTCAAAATTGTCTAAGTTTTTATCTAAAGCTACCGTTGATTTCCAACTTTCACATCCATACGTTAACACTGGAATCACACAAGAGTTGAAGATTTTAAGTTTTGTGTGTTTGCTGAGTGTCTTTGACTTCCAGATGTTTGACAGTTTATTGAAGGCACTAGATGCCAGTGCGATTCTAGATGATATTTCTGGTGTTGAGTCCCCTGTAGATGTCATTTTGCTTCCTAGGTATGTGAAGCCGTTGACTTTTTCAAGAACGTAGCTGTTCAATTTGGTGTCATCTGAACTGTTGGTAAGATCTATAGTCTTTGTTTTTGTGGTGTTAATTTGGAGACCAATTTGCCCTGAAACATGTTGGAGGTTGTTTATTTTCTCTTGGGCATCCGAGTGTGTTGAACTCAAAAGCACTATGTCGTCGGCAAAGTCCAGGTCTTCTAGAATTTTGTCAACCCAATGGATACCCATATTTGTGTTGTTTGTGCATTTGCGCATGACCCAATCGATAGCTATTCCAAAAAGCATCGGCGATAAGACACAACCCTGTTTCACTCCTGTTTCGACTGAGAACCAGTCAGAGTTGCCTGTTTCTGTTCTTACGCAGCAACGTGTTTCTTTGTAGAAAGATTTTATGACGTTGGTATATTTGGTAGGAAAACCATAGATGTTAAGTAGATTCCAAAGTGAAGGACGGTGGATACTGTCGAAGGCTTTTTGAAAGTCGACAAAGTTGGTGATTAATTTCGACTGGAATTCTACGGAGTCTTCAATAAATATTCTGAGGGTGAAAATGTGGTCTATGCATGACCGTTTTGGTCTGAAGCCTGCTTGTTCTTCTCTGAGCCTTTCATCTATCGCCTTTTTCAATCTCTCAAGTAACATGCTACAAAAAAGTTTTCCTGGTACTGACAATAGAGTGATACCACGCCAATTATTGCAATCAGACATTTCGCCCTTTTTAGGCAGTTTGAAAATTACACCATCTTTCCACTGTTGTGGTGGGGATTCGCTTTGCCAGATTTCATTGATCAGCTGTAACAAACGTTGTACAGATTGGTGGAGGCATACATGCACATCAGAAGAGCCCGAGTACAGATAGACGGACTCAAGGGCAAACAAAAAAATACCACTGCGTCACGGTTTTCCCCAGGGCGGAGTCTTGTCCCCCACACTTTTCCTAATCTTCATCAATGATCTTGTTGCTAATCTACCGCATGGAATTAAAGCGGCAATGTACGCAGATGACCTGGTTCTATGGAGCACAAATGAACATGCATCAGTTGCCACCAGATCACTACAAAGAGCTGTAGATGCATTTGTTGCATGGGCAAATAGATGGTGTGTCAGCTATAATCACTGACAAGTGCAGCACCACTCTATATTACCAAAACAAAAACCAGGGATCATCCAGATAAATGGTTTACATTTTATAAGACAAAGAACCAACATACCTTGGAGTAATATTTGATGACAGCAATAGCAAATACCAGAAGGAAAATAGCCATCCTGAGAAAGCTAAGTGGAACCACATGGGGAGCCAGTGGGAAAATACTTAACAAAGTTTATCAACAGAGCATACGACCACACCTGGAATACGGGTCAACTGAGTGGTGTTCAGCATCAAAAGCCACACTACAAGAGCTGGACAAGGTGCACAATCAAGCACTTAGAGTCACCACAGGAGGGATGAGATCAACCCCTATAGTGGAGATGGAGAAGATGGGGATGACACAAGCACTGAGAGAGCGCAGAGATACGAAATCGCTAATATAAGCAGAAAAGTTCCTCAGCTTGCCAGGCCACCCTATGAAGAACAGATTTGAAAACCTAGCTATGGGGCGGTTGAAAAGAAGTAGTTTTATCCACTAGGCCAAACGACTCTGCAAAGACACCGATCAGCCCACAGTTGGTATCCGACTTGACAACTATTCTAGAGCGAACCCTATGGAAAGATGAACATAGACTATCACTACAAATCCAGACAAAAGTGAGAGGAATATTTGACAAGGAAGAACAGAACAGTGTACAGCGCAGAACAGCCACTCTCAGCTTCCTTGATTAAGAATACCCACAGGACCTCTGAATCCGAGTCTACACAGATGGGTCAGCACAAAATGCTCTTCGAAATGGAGGAGCGGGAGTGTACACAGAATACTCAAATAATACTAGGGACACGGCCAGAGTTCCAACAGGAAAGTGCTACCATAACTTTGTTGCTGAAATTGAGGCAATCAAGATAGCAACAGAGAAATTACAAAATACCAGCCATGGTACACAACCTGTGGTGATATTGACAGATGCAGAATCAGTACTCGAGGCGCTCCTGTCTGGAAAATTGCCAGTTCTAAGGAGACTACTTTCTGAACTTAGCAGTCAGCATAAGGTCACCATACAGTGGATACCATCCCACTGTGGAGTACCCGGAAACAACAGAGCTGATCAATTGGCTAAGGAAGGAGCAAAAGAAGAACACCCTGATGTGAACGTTACAAACCACCAAAAGAAAAGAATGATCAAATCAGTCAGAAAGCCACCAAAACCTGCTCAAGACGACTATCACATTATGGACAAACCAGAACATGTCATTATTCTGTGCCGCAGAACAGGGCACAATAGTTTACGCAACCACATGTATACAAAATTCAAGATTGGTGAATCAGACATGTGCACACGTGGACTGGCGTCGCAGACAGCAGAGCACATACTCCAAGACTGGTCAAAATACAACATATCTAGGCAAACCTTCTGGCCAAGAGAGACGACTGTGGAAGATACACTGTATGGACCGCTGATTGAACTAAAAAAGACAGTTAAATTCATACAAGAGACAACATTGCAATTATAGCAATTATAGACATATTTCAAGCGAACGAAAGATGAAGAAGAAGAAGAAGAAGAAGAAGAAGAAGAAGAAGAAGAAGAAGAAGAAGAAGAAGAAGAAGAAGAAGAAGAAGAAGAAGAAGAAGAAGAAGAAGAAGAAGAAGAAGAAACGAAATTAAACTCAGAACCCTTCACGATAAGATCCGGAGTAAGACAATGTTGTGTCCTTCTCTCCTCTTGTTCATAATCTGTATAGACAGAACCAACGAACGAACAAATGAACGAACAAACTTTATTTTCAAAGAGTTAAGAATTGCCCGTCTGAGTATATAAAGAAACCAACCAAACACTGACCGTAACAAGACAGCATAGCGAACAAAACACAGAAAAAGAACCAACGGCGAATTACACAATTAAAGAACTCGTATATTCCGACGATAAAGCACTAATAACAAAATCAGAAGTAGAATTACAAGTCTGTATAAATAGCATAAGCGAAGTGTATAAGGCGCATACAATTAAAATGATCACCAGTAAATCAAAGGTTATGGCTGTAACCAAAGAAGAATAAACGTGTGAAGCCACCTGGTGTAAATGTACATATATGTACGTGTGTGTGTGTGTGTGTGTGTGTGTGTGTGTGTGTGTGTTTGTTTATGTCTGTTTGTGTGTGTGTTAGGTATCCCCCCCCCCCCCCCCCCCCCCCCCCTTCCCAAATCATTAGGAGAGAATGAGGAAATGAAAGTAGACCTCATATACCTCATATCAACATTAGAATTTAAATAACCGATCGCTTATTACCACACCGATGTCAATCGCTATGTATATATTGCAGCACATCCTTCTATGGAAATGAGAATGCTTTGATCAAACTGTCTTTTATGTTGTCCTTGATTATAGAATTCGCGCATGCGTGGGTCGTTGCGCTGCCAAAAACAGGATTGAAACATGTACAGAGATTGTTGTCTTTGTAGAAAATGGCCACACAGAAAGATGTATGATATTTTAGCACTTTACGTTGGAGGTCAATGTTAGGGGGCTGAAAATAGTATGCCTGCGTGAAGGAAAGATAGTTTCTGGGGCTTCAATGAGTCGTTGTGACTTGTTTTGTGTTCCTTTTATAAAATTGGTAACAGAAAGAGATTCTTGCTTTTAAATAACTTGGATATGTTTTGTTAAATGCTGGCTGAAACACAGTAACACACAGGATGTATTTTTTGATGACTGTGCAGTTTTTGAAATTATTGCCGTTCCAAGTTTTGTATGTACCTATTATGTTGCATAAACTCCACAAAAGGCGAATACAAACTTGGAACGGCAATATTTTCAAAAACTGCACTGTCATTAAACATACACCCTGTACATCAGAATGATACTACCTTAGTAGTGTAAGTGGGGCTCCATCCAGTGCTTTTGTGGAGGTGGCGGTGGCGCACATTCCTTATATAAATCAACCATTTATCGATTTTGTGGCGCAATCTGCAATCTATTTTTAGCTCTTATCGATTTTCCTCCACAAAGGGCGATAACTCTTCAGGTTTTTTTTTTTAGTAGGTGGTCAGAGATGGCGTTGTGAAGTGACTCATCAGAGTGGGCGTGGTCAAGTAATTATAGATACGACATAAAAAATACGACATGAAACATCAATAAAGAAAACAAACGAATCAAGTAAGGTACATAATAATGTTAATAAAATATATATATAGAAGAAAAAAAAACATAGTAAGTGACCGCTTATAGTTAAGGGTGTGTGATGACGTGGTCAAGTAATGGTCAAGAGGTGGTCAAGTGTGTTCATGTGGTGGAGTAACCACTTAAATTAAAGGGGGAAGTACGTGTAGTGATGTGGTGGTGGTTAAAGTGTCCGATGACGTGGTCAAGCAGTGGTCAAGTGGTGGTCAAGTGGTGGTCAAGTGACGAAATTTTAGTGGAAAGTAGTTGTAATGATATGGTGATGATCGTGAGGTGGTAAATTAGTGGTCAAACAGTGGTCAAGCAGTGGTCAAGTGAGGAAAAATTTTAGTGGAAAGTAGTTGTAATGATATGGTGATGATTTAAAGGGTGGTAAATTAGTGGTCAAGCAGTGGTCAAGCAGTGGTCAAGTGGTGGTCAAGTGAGGAAAATTTTAGTGGAAAGTAGTTGTAATGATATGGTGATGATCATGAGGTGGTCAAGCAGTGGTAAAGAGGTGGTCAAGCAGTGGTCAAGCGGTGGTCAACTGGTCAAGTGACCACTTAAATTGTAGAGGAAGTTACGTGTAGTGACCCCCGGGGGTGTTTTTAAAAAGATCGCTGACGTGGTCAAGTTGGGGGTCAAGGAGTGGCAAGCAAGTGGTCACATGGTCAAGTGACCACTTTTAAAATTTTGAGGGGAGTGCGTCTTGTGATGTGGTGATGACAAAAGGTGGTCAAGTAGTGGTCAAGGGGTGGGCAAGGGTCAAGGGGTGGTCGGGGGGGGTGACCACTTAAATTATCGGGGGAAATATGTGTAGTGAAACGGTAGGGATAAAAGTGGTAGATGACGTGTTCAAATACTGGGCAAGCAATGCCCCAAATACTGGTCAAGTGTCGAGTGACCACTTAAAATTTTCAGGGAAAGTACGGAGTGAAAGACGGGGTTTTTAAATGAGCGAGACGTAAAAGGGGAGTCAAGTGGTTTAGGCACCCCAACATAAAACAAAAACCCAACCCAAAAAAAATTTAATTACAAAATGGTAACTTTTACGGGGCTTTTTTTGGTAGACAAATCTATTGGTTCCCAAATTTTAAAGCTTGCCCATTTTCCCACCCAAAGATCAGGGGGAATTGGGTTTTAGGGTTTTAAAACAATATCAGCCCAAAAAACCCTGCCAACTTGAAAAATATAAAACGTGAACTGGGTATTGTTTCAACACAAAATTTTGTATTGGCCTAACTATCCCAGCTAAATTTAAAAAAAATCAAACAGCATTCACTTTTCCCAAAAAACCCCTCGAAAAAGACCATTGGTTTAAAAAACAGGGTTTGGGGAAACAATGAGAATTATTCGGACATGCATGGTAAAAAGCTTTTGGGCTTTGGTCTCTGTGCCTCAATTTGTATGCGGGTGAGGGGAAAATTTTTAAAAGAGAGGTTGGCTTTGAGTGGGGAAAAAAAAGGGGCCCCCAAGCAATGGTGGCATGAAAATGGGGTTGGGTTTTAAAAAAACCCCCTTCAGAAAAATAACGACCAAAACCGCTGTGGGGTCAAAGGGGTTTTCCCAAATTTTTCAATATAAATTTTTTTAACACCCATGGGTAAAACCCGCAGCGAAAGACTTTCACTAGCTGAGGGATGATGAGGTTGATGCAGAGCTGATTGTGCGTAAGCGGTAAGGCACTAGGGGTTTGGATTTTTTTTTGGGGTCGATTTAATGTGTGATTTTCCCATTTGGGGGCAGAAGTAATAGAGATGCTGTTTGAGTGCCGTAACTATCGGAAGGACCCCTTTTGACTCGTTTTTGTTAACCGCCGAAAAGCTAGCTGACGGTTTTGAGTGTTGTAAAAACGACCCTCCAAAATTTGATATTTTGGTTGGGTTTTTATTTGATTTCCCGGCCCGTTTAACAGTAGGTTTTGGTCGTGGTCGGTTTTCTTTTTCTCTTGCGACTTGCATTTTGGTCTTTGTTAGTTGTTTCATTTTCCACTTTTAGGGGTTCGCCTTAAGGTATTTTTCCGGGCTTTAAATACGATCACAAAAGCAAATTAAAAAACCCCCATAATGGAATTTCGCATAGGTCGACGTAGATCAGCACGACGTGGAAGTTTTTATTACAAAAGGTAAAGTATTTTTCTGAAAACCTAACATTCTCCGAGAAATGCCCGAAGTTTTTGTTTTTCCCGTTATCCATATTAACAAAGGGAACCAACTTGTTTGACGAGACTTTTATTCGACATTTTATCCGTAGACAGACCTTGTGTTGATTTGTTGTAAGACAATAAATTTCAAAGATAAAGGCCATACACTGTTTTTGGGGAATATAGAAAGAGGGAAATATTTTCAGAAAAGGCAGCAATTGGGGTTCGGGTAAAAATTTTTAATGTTTTGGTTATACATTTGAATAAAAAGGGCTAGTAAATTTCCTTGTAAATAGTGTGGTTTTGTTGAACAAAGCGAAAGGTACTAAACATGAGGTGGTAATTTTATATATTTTAGCAGACACGATTTTTTAAATTTCCGATGAATTAAAAAAAGTGTTAAAAATTTTTTTGAATAAACTTAAAAACAAAACCCCCCTCGTTTTTGGAGATTTCAAATGATTTTAGCATTTTTTCTCACCAACTTGTCTGTGCTGTGGGGGAGGGAGGTTGTATTTTCCAAAAATAGTATTTGGGGGGTGCTATTTTTCA
>JACEFZ010009615.1:0-159722 GCA_014155875.1 Cepaea nemoralis | reverse complement strand
TTTAATTTATTTTTTTTAGCATGATTGTTTCTTGGTGGATTCACTAAGAGTGAGATACACTTAATGGTAGCTATTGTAAAACAAATTGTACTGATTGTGGGTTTAAACTCGAACGATTCACATGAAACATTCAATATGCCCTCCCTTTGGTGCCCATATATCTGGCAGCCCTACGCCAGCCGACTAGCAACTGAAACTACACGCTGGGTGAACTAGCAACATTCAGTAACATGAAAGCATGAGCAGTGAGAAGGTAACAAAAGAAACCCACACAACACGCGCGCGCGCGAAAAACAAACAAACCAGCTGGAGGTCAGAACTGACACCGTTGAAATACGATTAGGGCAAAGGATACTTTCATCCCTCGTAAACATTTCAGGGTTTCCTTGATTGGTGGCGACCCCCAGTCCTGGCCGATCAAATTACCCAGTCCTAGGGACTGACTCGTCTCGGGGAATCTGAAGTAGCCGACTTCTTGGTCACTTTCTATCTATGTCGTCTGGCAAGAGAAACTAAGCAATGGCATTAACCAGCACTATCCTCTTTCAACTGTTGTCTGATCTGGTAGGGGTGCAACAATGCCGCTTTGTTAGTCGGTGAAGGAAACCCTTGGCCTGGCTGTCAGTCAGGGGCGTAGATTTATTTGTGCAGGTGGCGTTTACATTTGTTTGGCAGTGAAGTGGGCATTGCTGATTAGCATCTCGTATTTAACAAGGCGTTGTTCTCCTTGTCTGTCTCTCCACTCCCCAACTAATCTATGTGTTTATGACTCTATTCAAGCATTTATCCGTCTGTCAGTAATTATAATCTGTCTCCTTCTATTTAGCCATTTGTTTCTCTTTATCAATCTAGTTCATCCATCCACAAAGCCTTTTTTCTCTCTCCCTCTCTCTCTCTCTCTCTATATATATATATATATATATATATATATATATATATAAGGCCAGGGGAGGTGTTATAACTCTCCATAGCACAATGTCTGAGCTGAAATATACAGACCATGTGTTGCCCATGCAGCCTAGCTTACTCCAGAGGAACCAATACACATGGAAAAACACAAGCTGCAGAAGCTGTCGGGTGAGCAAAGTAATGATTTAACTGTCCTGTTGAAGCTTCGATCTTAGACCAGCTGCCAACCACGGCTTAGGGCCTGGCTTGCCCTGCCATGACATTTTGTCTGTAGGTTGCATTTCCTCGCACGAGGATAGGACTTGTACTCTACAAATTACGCTCTTCAGTCCGAAGCAGTTGGCACAATGTGGGGTGTCGGTTGGTAACAAACATTGGCTGCCAACAGAAAGCAGGTAATACTACCGCCTGCTGTCATTACAGTAGCTCAGTCATATCTATGACCTGACAATATATGTGTGTGTGTGTGTGTGTTCCTGCGTGATATATGTTATAAATGCCCCTAAGTGTTTAAAACTTTCCACTTGGTGAATAATTTTCCCTTCTATCTCTATTTCACATTTGGGCCACCTTTATTTTTGATATCACCATTGTTACTGTTTTATTGATATTCAAGGAGAGTCCTTTCTGTGCGCTCTCTGTTACAACAAAGTCCAACAATTGTTGTAGATCTTTTGCGTTATCCGCCATCAATACTGTGTCATCTGCTTATATATATCCATTCCCCAGTCTTTATCAGTCTATTTACCTACCCGCCAATCTGTTTGTCAATATCAATATATTTTACAGGCGTTCATCAAAGCTCAGAAAGGGCCCTGCATTTTCCAGAGAGGGAGATTTCGCCCAAGTTGGTAGCTAAGAACCATCTCCTAGGCGACTGTGTTGCTTCCCGACCCTCAGAAACGAACGGGGTGTGCAAGACCAGTACTAAAACTTCACATCTGTGGAAAGGCATATTAGGATGTAACCAGCTTGTGCTGAACCTGTGGGCCGGCAGTATGTTATGTAACGCAGAATACAGTGAACACAGAATATATAACGAATGGGGATAAGGACAAGAGTGAGACAGTTCAAACAAGTTTCTATGACACCAAATCAGCACTGCCCATGCTCAGAAGCGGCTGACTGACGTCTCGGGTTGTGATTAGGTACAGTACATACAGACTGGCTGGGATTGGTGTTTCTTTCCTCCGTGAGTTTTGGCTATTTCACTGTCAGCAGAATGTCCTGGTACCATCTGCCACAAAGAAATACAATCGATGCAGAGCAAGGGGGCGACCAGGTAACAGATGTAGTGATGGTGTCAAGAATCACAAAGTATATTAGAAAGAGCACAAAAAAGTCGCCCCCCTTCCCCCGGTCAGTGGAGATAGAGAAGAAGAAGAGCTGTCAACAGTCTAACCCAGTGGCCAGAGAGAACACTACTGTTGGTAAGACTAATCATTATGACAGCATAATCATTATTAATGACTGGTCGCAATAAAGATTATGAAGAAAATACATATGTGGTTCCAATTTTACATTATATTTACCGTGTCACCAAAATTACATGGTATGTTAAGCTGACTGATGTGGTGTAGGGTAGTGTACTTGCTTCACTGTGTTGATGACTGGGGTTCGTAATGCACACGTCACTTTGCCATTATGAGAGAGAGGTGAGAGAAAGTGTAAGAGAATGTTTGACAAGTTGAGAGAGAGAGGGATAAAGAGAGAAAGAGAGGGAGGATGAGAAAGTGTGTGTGAGAGAAAGAAAGACAGAGAGATAGAGATAGAGATAGAGAGAGATAGAGAGAGAGAGAGAGAGAGAGAGAGAGAGAGAGAGAGAGAGAGAGAGAGAGAGAGAGAGAGAGAGAGAGAGAGAGAGGTATGGAATCAGGGGCATAGATGTATTTGTGCATATGGCGTTTACATTTGTTTTGCAATTAAGTGGGCATTGCTGATTAGCATCCCGTATTTATCTCATTACAGAGGAAAACACACATTCACACAGAAAGAGACAGAGAAATACAGAGAGAGAGAGTCAGAGAGACATAGAGAAAGAGGCAGTGTGACAGAGATAGAGAAATAAAGAGGAGGAAATCGAGAAAAGAAGAAAGGGAGAGAAAGAGAGAGGGGAAGAAAGAAAAAGAGAGGACAGGTAAAGAAAGGAGGAAAATGATAGGAGGAAATGGAGAGAGAGGAGGGCAAAGAGAGAGAGAAGAGAAATGGGAACAAGAGCGGTAAAAGTAAAGACAGGAAGTAGGAAGTAGATAGACAGGCTGGAAAAAAAAATAATCTGACATGATCATCAGAGCCTTTGATCAAGTAAGTCTTCTTGTCCTAATTAGCCATTTGGTCAAGCCATCTAGGCATTTAATTGGAGTTATCTGGTGCACATGATTTTCCCTAAAGGGCAAGACTGCTTCTACAGAACACCAATTTATGACGTTTATATGAAAATGATCTACATTGTGGAATCATGTGCTCGGGATGCTGAACTGTGGTTTTCCCTTGCCTTCTGGCAGTTGTGCCATGGTTGTTTTTGCGCTCACTCACTCTGAACTCAAGTGTAGTCCATACACACTATTTCTAGTAATGCTGGACTGAATTTTGCTTGTGGATTAGCTTTCCCTATTAACAGTGTCCCTCGCCATCAGGCGAACAAACTCTGATTTCAGAGGTACTTGTAATTTACGTCCCCAAGTCAAGGACAATACGCCAACATTTTGTAGGGGTTGAACCACTTACCTTGGCATCAGCACACCAGATGTTTAAGAACACACATTCTTATCCAATCGGCCATGCTGACCTACTTCCCACGGTTTAACTCTCCTAGTCTTTTTCTAAAGACAAACCATGCAAGACAGCAGAGATGAGAAGTTAGTGTACCTTACCCTCCAATGGTCATACTGCAGTTTTGATATATTTTACAGTTAACTGTCCCATACAACTAACTTTCCACTTTTGTGACCACCATGTATATTGTTGGTCCACATCCGCTTACTGGATATTCATAGCTCTATATGTGCCATCCAGTGGATGCACCCATTAGTTCTTGCTAGTGTGGCCCACCACCTCATCTATCTCAGCTCCGTTTCCACAATTTGTCTTGAAAGTGAACTTGACTTCTTTCACTACAGTGTAAAACGCAAAATTATTTTGTTCATGTTAAGTTTATTTACGAGGGTAAGTTAATAAGTAAGTCACACATGGCTGTAAAAAAATAACTAAATACGATAACAACTTGAAAGCAGTTTATGTTTGTACATACATTGTCCCTTTATTTCTCAACATAATTTCCACCAACATTGATGTACTTATCTCATCATTTTATCAGTCCCCCCAGACCATCTGCATAGAACTGCATGCTTTGTTTTCATTTACTTATTGACTCGCCCTCGTAATTTTTTTTCTACCCAGCTATGCAAAGTTTTACAGGACATACATTTGTCAGCATAAACACTGACAACTCACCTCGGCGGGTGACATTTCGCGAATCACGCTGAAGTTGAATGTGAAGTGAAAACGTGGTTTAGAAAACAGAACATGCAGTTCTATGCTGCCGGTTTGGGAGGACTGATAAAACGATGGGATAAGTGCATCAATGTTGGTGGAAATTATGTTGAGAAATAAAGGGACAATGTATGTATACAAATAAATGGTTTCAAGTTGTTATTCATATTTAGTTATTTTTCTACAGCCATTTGTGACTTACTTATCAACTTACCCTTGTATAAGACACGGGCTGTAATTATCAATCAACATGTACTGGTTTTGATCCACAAAAGAAAGCTTCCAATTTGATTCTCTTTCAGTGAAGTTTTCAGCTAGTTGCTTGCCCTTGTACAGAACATCACAATCACCTCCAATATTCTTTGGCTATTTGTAATTTACTAGGCAAGTTTACATTCAGTAGTTTGCCATTGCTATCTGAACCACCAGCACTCATACCATTGTTGAAAACCAAAAAAAAAAGCGGCCATCTGCTTCCACAAATTAACACAAGGGGAGTCTATTTCCAAATCGCCTGCAACTTATTTTGAACGCAGTATGCAGGGATGTGAACTGTGCTCGCTATCAGTTTGCCACAGGTTTTACCGAACCAATGAGTAGTTACTATTAACAAATAGTCCCATAAATTTTACACATAAACTGTATATTGTTTAGTGAACTGTTATATATTCGCTGCAGAAACTCTTACAGCGTTGACATAAAAACTCAAGTCTCTTATTTTGGGATATATGGTCAGCACAGAAGGATGGAGAGAAGCTGGCTCTCAGATATCCACACATTAGGTGCACATGATAAACTTTACTTAAACATCTATGCACCAGGTGTACATGATACACTTTATTCAAACATCTATGTGCCAGGTGCAAATGATACACTTTCTAAAGATACCCTGCAATTAATGTGCAAATACACTTTACTTGGACATCTATGCACCAGGTGCACATGATACACTTTAGTATAGTTTAGTTGACGGATCAACATTACGGCACATGGGTGTAACCCATAAGTACTCCGTTCTACTCCTAACTCAAGCCTGAGTCTGCAGAATCTCAGCTTAGTCCACGAACTCCGTAGCATCGGCGAGGATCCTGAAAATACTTTGGGTAGATTTTTAACTCAAAATTTTGCCCGGGCAGCGTTGTTAGACTACTCTTTTTCGATTTCCAACTGCCAAGGGATTTTTTACGTGTGTAACAATACACACGTTCGTCCGATCACACTACCAAGAGACCAGGGGAAATTTTGTTACTAAAAGTCCACGTGAAAAAATCCCTGGCCCTCAACGGGGTTTGAATCTATGCACCAGGTGCATATGATAAACTTTACTTGGCCATCTATGCATTGGCTGCACATGATACACTGTACTCGAACATATATGCACTAGGTGCACATGATACACTTTACTCGAACATCTATGCACTAGGTGCACATGATACACTTTACTCAAACATCTATGCACTAGGTGCACATGATACATTTTACTCAAACATCTATGCACTAGGTGCACATGATACACTTTACTCGAACATCTATGCACATGATACATTTTACTCGAACATCTATGCACTAGGTGCACATGATACACTTTACTTGAACATCTATGCACTAGGTGCACATGATACACTTTACTCAAACATCTATGCACTAGGTGCACATGATACACTTTACTCGAACATCTATGCACATGATACACTTTACTCGAACATCTATGTATATGTCACTTTTTTCAGACATCTATGCATTGGGCATATGATACACTTTATTCAGACACCATGCACCAGGTCACATGATGCGCTTAACTTGGACATCTAGGTGTACATGATACATTCTAATTGGACATCTATGCACTGGGTGCACATGATATACTTTATTAAGATACCATGCACCAGGTCACATGATACACTCTACTTGGATATCTATGCATCAGGTGCACATGAAACACTTCACTTGGACATCAATGCACATGATACACTTTGTTCAGATACCCTGCACCAGGTGTCCATCATACACAATGCACAAGGCATGCATGATCATCATGTGCTGTGTCAATATGCATGCATGTTAAAATTCACCATCTCACACAATCACCAGATTCTTGGATCAGGTCCGTGTTCTCTTCCTGATTATATCAAGTGACCAACCATCCAGGCTTTTATGTCTTTTCTGCCCCTTGCTCCTTAGACCCAAAATTCTACTAGTGAGCATTAAGTTTTTAAGCTGATTTATTCTCATGACATGCCCAAATAATCTTTACTATGTCGCATTTCTCAAAATCGTTGTAAGGATGAAACACTTCACCCAGTAAATGTTTATGTACTCATCAATGTCTTGATCTCTGAAACAGCCTAGCATCATGATTCAGGAGTGTGAGCTATCAACACAACATTTTCTGGAGTCAGTTCTTCGTCAATGTATTGACGCAAGCAGCACTTCATGTTCTTGGACCTCAGATAGTGTAAACGGCCGGTGTCTATAAGCCGTTTACACTTGCGACCAATGTCCTCTCTCTCGGAAACACTGAGCTCTTCTCTTAGACTTTTGCTGGGGATACAAGTTGACAGTATAACTCAGAGTTTTGCAGGGAATATACTCTGACAAATGTAATACAATTCAAAGCAAATATAATGAGGTCTTAGCAATTAGGCAGTTTCAGTCAGTTTTATGTAAATAAGACTTCGTTTTAAATTTAAAATTAACATGGGGACAACTAATGCTCCAAATCTGAACAATACCTGTTACTATGTGTATTAAATGTTTCTGTCAAAGTATTATAGGTTTATACATTTTGTATGATTTATAACTATGCAGTATTCACCTGACTAGATACAGTGAAATATGCCAGGCATTAAATTGTGCAATATTTTGTGTGTGGCTTCTTGTCTTTAAGTGTAATAAACAACTATGCAGTTTACAATAATAGCTTTCTATGATTTCATGCATTGACATCTGAATGGTAAAGATGATCCCGTAGCTGAATAAGCCTCAATCAAATATAATTTCATGGCACACACTGTCACTAAGATATGAATTGTTAGACCTTCTTCACATAGTCTACACCACAGCATTATGAGGTTGGGTAGTCAGTTCCCTTCCTCGCTGCCTATCGTTCCCAGACAGCCATAAACACTATCAGATACTCACTATATATGCCTGGTTGAACTCCTGAGGTGTTAGTAGTAAGTGAGGATATATAACTGTATATGCCTGGGTGAACTCCAGAGCAGAAAGTAGTAAGTAAGGGTATATAACTGTATATGTCTGGGTGAACTCCAGAGCTGTAAGTAGTAAGTAAGGGTATATAACTGTATATGCATTGGTGAACTCCAGAGCTGTAAGTAGTAAGTAAGGGTATATAACTGTATATGCCTGGGTGAACTCTAGAGCTGTAAGTAGTAAGTAAGGGTATATAACTGTATATGCCTGGGTGAACTCCAGAGCTGTAAGTAGTAAGTAAGGGTATATAACTGTATATGCCTGGGTAAACTCTAGAGCTGTAAGTAGTAAGTAAGGGTATATAACTGTATATGCCTGGGTGAACTCTAGAGCTGTAAGTAGTAAGTAAGGGTATATAACTGTATATGCCTGGGTGAACTCTAGAGCTGTAAGTAGTAAGTAAGGGTATATAACTGTATATGCCTGGGTGAACTCCAGAGCTGTAATTAATAAGTAAAGGTATATAACTGTATATGCCTGGGTGAACTCCAGAGCTGTAAGTAGTAAGTAAGGGAAGGATCCTGTTACACACCTCAATGGTGTACTGGGCATATGGTGCCACATCCACATGTTTATGGACCAACTGGCCCTGGGTGGGGGATGTGGTCAGTGTCACACCAGCTGCCGTTACTTCCTAAGACATATCCCGGCACCCAGGCTGGGTTGGCTTGGGAACTCCCGGGTCTAAGTTAAAACAATCTGCCCTGATACAGATTCAAACCATGACCACTGGGCCGATAGGCTAGCATCTACTAATCACAACCCTACTGCCTGACCAATGCTTGCTGGGGATTGAACCCAGCCCACTGTCTTATTAAGCAGGAGCAATAACCATTGCCGCACAGATGTGAAATACTAATGATTTAATATATAGGCTCATAGCATTATGGTGTGGAGTCACAGCACTCAGAATATTCCCATATGTGCCCCGTCCTTATCCTCAACAACCAGTGAAAAGTTCCAATGGTACTAGTTGCAATGTGTTTGTCTAGCCCTTCCTCTGAGTACTGAGTCTCAGCCAGATCTTCTGGTTACTCCCTGCTGTACCATTCTCTTCAAGCAATGATTGTGTATCTGTTCTTCCATGCTATATGTATGATCCCAAAGGTTCGTGATCACATCTGCTTTATCGTGGACCAATTCCCCACCATGCAGTGCAGACCAAACAAAATGTGTCTGCCTGTTCATTTCCCACCACACCAGATTGTCCCGGGGGAAGAACCCCCCACCACACCAGATTGTCCCGGGGGAAAAACCCCCCACCACACCAGATTGTCCCGGGGCAAAAACCCAACACATGCTCTCTAATTGTGATTGTTGAACTGAAGCCTGCCACTCTGCCCAAAGCTTGCCTGTCTTCTTCTTTCTCATTATACTTTGTGAGTCTGTTAAAATCACAACATGCAAAATATGTTTGTCTTTCAGCCAATAGAATGCCACCATGACTTCCCCCACCTGAATTCTCAGACTAGATGTTGTGGTATTATATACCAGGCTCTCCTGCAACAAACAGCAACCACCAACACTGCTAAATGAATTGCTAACAAGTAAAGTCAAGGTTAAACCATTTACCTTGCATCCATATTTATAAGGTCATCAGTCCCATGATCTTCAGCTTTCACACCAGCTCCCACAATCCCATTCTGCTCTGCAGGACTTGTCAAGCCATCTTGTTCAAATGGTTTCATTTTACCTGCAGATTTCTCACTGTTGGTTTTGCTTCTAGCTGACTTGGCTGGAAACAAAACAAACCAAACAACACAATGATAATTAATATGAAAATCTGCAGATAAACATATTTCTCTGTAGTGCAGTGATTCTCATGCCATGTTATCAGGAAGCCACAATAAACTCTGTTAAGGGAGTAAAACAACGAGTTAAAGAGGGATCACCCAGACATAACTACCTGGTCTACAGTTTTCTAGTTGCATGCCTTATGCTGTTACTATAAAATGAAACAGGGTTAACTGGTAAAAATGTGGATATATAATTAATGGAAAAAAAAACAGGCTGAGAAAAAAACACAGCTTTGCAAATACACAAAAACTCACTGGACACACAGTAAACTCACATTACCACTGTTGAAGTTTGATAAGGAAGCTTCCCTACCATCTCAACGACTGAACAACTTAGTGTTGAATATTCATAACACATTTATACACAACCTACCTGTAACCTTCGCGCAGGTTGCCCAGCTGCTCAGTCTGGTCAGAAGGTCAAACTTCCTGAGGGGAAACGCCACAAGCAGTCATGAACTCCTGGCCTATGTATGTATCCCAGGTACATCGGTGATGGCAGCAGAGTGCGATCAGTATACCCGCTGGAAGTCTAAGCAGACAGATCACAGAAGGAGACCACAACTTTATTACGGACTCAATGCTAACATCCAAGGAAGTTAACAATTGTTCATCAGCATCAAGTTTCCGAGCTTAAAATGATTTAAAGGCAAAAGGGTCAGCTTCACTGCACAGGACTCTATACGGCTTGGGCTTCTTTCTTATGTAAGTATGTATGCAAGTATGTATGTATATGTACATGTTTGTGTGTGTGTCTGCCTTTCTCATAACATGGTAATATTAGGGAGACCCAGTAATCAAGATAAACAAACACAGCCGCAAAATGTATTTCGCGCATGCGCAGAAGGACAACACCGGGTCTCCCAAAATATATGTATATAAAGTTACTTTTAATGTCTCTGGTTGGATACTTTCAAATAACAGGGGCCAATCACGAACGCCGTCTCATCTTCCTGTCAAAAGGTCAAACTGTCACTGTGCGTGTGCAAAGTGGTTCAAATTTTGCTTTGTCATTTGCAATCGGTTTTTGATTGTGAGAAGGTCAGTAATTTTATGTTTTAAAGGTTGATCTTTAATAGTAAGATGTTTTTACTTGGATTTTTGCATTCTGAATCCAATTGTTAATACATTTGGAAAGTTTCATCGCTTAGATCGCTTCAGATTTAAAAAACAAAGAAAATAAATTTGTGGACCTGTTGTGTCGCCATTGCCCATTGGAAATCAATGGCGGCGGTGAGTCTATCTCGCACGTACTTAAAAAAATTATTTAAAAATTGATGAATTAATAGTAAGATGTTTTTATTTGGATGTTTGCATTCTGAATCCAATTGTTAATACATTTGGAAAGTTTCATCGCTTAGATCGCTTCATGTTTGATAGAAAAAAAAATACATTTGTGGACATGTGTTGTGTCGCCATGATGCACTGTTTATGTTCACAACATTCATTTGAACATGTTTTTTTTTCATTGTGAATGTAACATGCACAATACATAATTGATGTACAAAAGATGAGTGATTGGAAGGGTTGAATGTAAGATGGGCCTGTGTGCCCAATATGTGACCATTTTGAAAATTAAGTTTGTTTGTTTGTTCTGCAGTGGTTTGCAGGAAGCAAGAACTCTGTGGCTCCATTGGTGATCCCCAGGGGTTAAAAAAAATTACATTCACAAGCCAAATGACATTCCAAAAATGAACGACCTTCGGAACACAAGACAGATGGCCTGAAAAATTGATCAAGGAGACCCCTAAAATAAAGTAGTTTGCTGAAGTAACTCACGAGGAGTTCATTGGTTATGACAAAACTACATTTCTGTTAACTCATGCTCAGCTCAGTTGATCCATGAACCCACTCTGTTTAAGTTATAATTTCTACCTCATCCAGCCTGGATCACTGTTCATGTAGGACTCTTTGTCAACTCTTTCTCCAGCTCCTGTACCACACTTGAATTACTTGAAAGTAACAATTGCTAGTGGCGGAAAGGGTGACACGCAGACAGACAAGGAGAAGGAAAGAAAGAAGGAAGGACAGAAAGAACATAAGAAAGAATAAAACAACATAAGAAAGAAAGAAAGAAAGAAAGAAAGAAAGAAAGAATTAAAAATGCAGAAACGAAATACTGAGAGCAACAAAAACAAAAAAGAAAAAGCAGAAAGGACAGAAAGCCAGAAAAACCCAAAGCTTCTTGTACTAAATGGAGACAATCAAAACAAACCACCTACTTGTGACTGCATTCTCTGTCAACCAATTTCAGCGTTTTTGCAGGCGGTTCTTGCTCACTCGGAAAATCTGCAGGTGCACTTTCCTTTCTTTTACTATCCGCCACTTTATCTTCTCTGCATGTTGTAGCACTGCCACATAATGTTTCTTTTTGTATAAGTGTATCTGTTATGTGGCTGGGAGTCTGTTCAAAGCTTGCACTGTTGGAGCAAGACTGAGCAGGGTTTGCTGAACTACACCCTGTTGCAGCCACACATCCATCAAATGTTCTGACTGTAGAATGATTTTCTGCCGTGGTATCTGTTTCATTAATTTTGCCTGATGTCAAAGGTTTATCTGGCAATGTTGGTTCTTCTCTCTCTGCCAGATTGTCACTATGCTGGTGAGTTTGACTATTCAAGCCTGCTGATTGTTGTTTGCTGCTGTTAGACTTAGAGAGTGATGAATGCTGGGAGGGTTTTGTTCCTGCGAGTGTTTCCACGGCACATCTAATGCCCATGTCTGTGGCACCACCACACAGATGCTTTCCAACTACAACTACTGACTTGCTAGACTCCACCAGATCCACGAATCCTGTGGAAGAGGACAGTCAATGTGTTATGTGTACAGTATAGGAAATACAAGGGGGATTCAAATTAAAACCTTAAAAGTGTGATACAAATTACAATACCAATGCCATTGTCTTGTAACTTGTCAATATTGTTGTAAAGGATGTCAAGAGTGTGAAGCAGTAACATCATGGTACAGATGAACACGGTGATGTCATAAGGACAGTTTAAAGATGGCAGCCCCATTTTCGACATGCACCAAAGAGAAGCGTTCTGTTATCCATTTTGTGATCAGTTAAGGGGTGAAACCTATAGACATTCATCGGTGAATGAAGGTCCAGTATGGTGATGCATGCCTGTCAGTCCAGCAAGTGTATGAGTGGAGTAGGAAGTTTCATGAAGGTCCAGTATGGTGATGCATGCCTGTCAGTCCAGCAAGTGTATGAGTGGAGTAGGAAGGTCCAGTATAATGATGCATGTCTGTCAGTCCAGCAAGTGTATGAGTGGAGTAGGAAGGTCCAGTATAATGATGCATGTCTGTCAGTCCAGCAAGTGTATGAGTGGAGTAGGAAGGTCCAGTATGGTGATGCATGCCTGTAAGACCAGCAAGTGTATGAGTGCAGTAGGAAGGTCTAGTATAGTGATGCATGCCTGTAAGACCAGCAAGTGTATGAGTGCAGTAGGAAGGTCTAGTATAGTGATGCATGCCTGTAAGACCAGCAAGTGTATGAGTGCAGTAGGAAGGTCTAGTATAGTGATGCATGCCTGTAAGACCAGCAAGTGTATGAGTGCAGTAGGAAGGTCTAGTATAGTGATGCATGCCTGTAAGACCAGCAAGTGTATGAGTGCAGTAGGAAGGTCTAGTATGGTGATGCATGTCTGTAAGACCAGCAAGTGTATGAGTGCAGTAGGAAGGTCTAGTATAGTGACGCATGCCTGTAAGACCAGCAAGTGTATGAGTGGAGTAGGAAGGTCCAGTATGGTGATGCATGCCTGTCAGTCCAGCAAGTGTATGAGTGGAGTAGGAAGGTCCAGTATGGTGATGCATGCCTGTCAGTCCAGCAAGTGTATGAGTGGAGTAGGCAGGTCCTGTATGGTGATGCATGCCTGTCAGTCCAGCAAGTGTATGAGTGGAGTAGGAAGGTCTAGTATAGTGATGCATGCCTGTCAGTCCAGCAAGTGTAAGAGTGCAGTAGGAAGGTCTAGTATAGTGATGCATGCCTGTCAGTCCAGCAAGTGTAAGAGTGCAGTAGGAAGGTCTAGTATAGTGATGCATGCCTGTCAGTCCAGCAAGTGTAAGAGTGCAGTAGGAAGTTTCACGACGGCGTGATTTCTGTGAAGAGGTACAGCAGGTGGAGCTTGAATGGTTACACACGTGGCCAAGAGCATTGTTTTTATACAGGAATCTAAGCACTTTATCAGTGATGGATTACTCCAACATACATATACACAAAGAAAGAAGGAAGAATACAACAACAAAAAAATAAATAAAACTCACCTAAGCAAAGGTCTTCAATGTCAACCTTTATACGTTTAAATTCTGATTCTGCACCTCCTTGCTTATGAAAAGAGTCCATCTGGAAATCAAAAGGTACAAATTTCATAAAAGGCAGAAAATCCGAGGGACTTTTACAGGACCTCTTGCAAATCTTGGGTACAAACGGTGTATGTTTGATTTTTGTGCGCTGATTTAGGCTTTTTCAGCAACGTCCATACTGTCACTGGGATCGTGTTTTAGCAAAACTTACTGATTCTACTTATCATTTTCTTTTTGGGTGATTCATTCATTTGGGTAAACCTTGTCTCGCAACATGAACAGCCTTTTTGTGGGAACAAAATGTGGTGAAAGGAACAGGTCACCCCCTTCATAATGCTCTAACCCCATATATGTGAGATTCTACTACTTGACATCCATCCACGTGGCTGTATTGGTCACAGGACTGTCTGAATCTGACCCAGCTTTCTCTGTTATCATAGTTTCTTTTTCAGATGTACCGAAAAAGGGAATAACAGGGATGTGGTTTTTAAGTAGAATGTTGAGGATATCCTGGGCAGAGAAGACAACAAACACTGAGGTACTGACAGCTGCAAGTGTTTTTTGCATATCCTTTACAGGACATCGCTGTCAACACCAGCATTTTACTGCTGTTGTTGATTTCTTGGCAAGATTATCAGTAGTCTGCCATTGCTTTCTGAGCGGACGGCTCACTTATCCCGTAAGTCACCAACGCGACAAGAACCACTACAAATTCCACGTGCTGCGTTACCCTACGTGGATAAACGGGATTACGGAGAAAGTCGTTTAAACCCTATGCCAGGGAGACCGGCCTGCAAGTGTTACAAGACCACAAATCAAAGCCTTAAAGAAAACACACATGAAGTTTATAGGGCATGTCAACAGAACAAATGAAGTAGAGACATTAACCTTTAGTGGGGACAATAGGCAAGAGAGACACAGGAAGATGTATGAGGAAAGCTGAAACAGTTGGGTAACAAATAATAATATAAGCAACATCAACTTCATAAGAATATCAGATGACGGTGGGGATTGCAGACAGATGACTGCCGATGTCTCGTCCTCACCAGGCACCCAAAGAAGAGGAGAAAGGAAACAATGCATGTAGCACTTCTCATGGAGCTGACAGTACTGGAGAACATATTCCATTGTTCCTTTGCCTTTCTCTTGTGGACACTTATCCGTATGTCCAATTATCATCTTTCTGACCAATTAATATTTGAGTCTGCATAGGCCAAGTTTTAGTCTGAAGATGGAATGTAGGGTTGCTGATATATCAAAGTTATTTTTTTTTATAGGAGGTTGCTGATATGATATGGTTGGGGTTATTATACAGAACAACAGCAGCTAAAAAATGCTGATGTTGACTGCAACGTCCTGTAAGGGATATGCAACAACAAAAAAAGTATACAAAATATAAGGTTGCCGAGCCAGTCTCCCTGGCCAAGGGGTTAACGTCTTTCTCTGTAATCCTGTATATTCTCGTGAGTAACGCAGCTGCGAGAGAATCGGCAGCGGTTTGCACTGCGCTGGTAACTTACGGGAGTATGTGAGCCGGTCGCTCAGAAAGCAATGGCAAACTACTGAGCGTAATCTTGCCTAGTATATCAACAGCAGTTGAAAAATGCTGGTGTTGACTGCAACATCCTGTAAGGGATATGCAACATTTAAAAAAAATGGTTGCTGATATGCCAGAGTTGGGGTTTTTTACGTGGGATGTAGGGCTGCTGATATGATAGGCTTGGGGTTATTATATGGGATGTATGGTTGCCGATATGATAGGGTTGAAGTTGTTATATGGGTTGCAGGGTTGCTAACTGGCCACGGTTAGAGTTGAAGCTGATCTAGACAGCTCTTCATCTCCATGTGGGGCATCCTAAAGAAGACACAAGTCTGGCTAACACATAATGGATCAACCTCTGTAATACAGCCTGCCGAAAACTCAAAGCATGAAACAAGACAGCAAGAACCATAGATATCCCTCACAATAATGGAGGCAATCAGTACCCAAGTCTTGCACCCATCACATGGAGATCTCATGAGCATATTCAGAAGGAGTGTGCTGCTTGCCTACCGGGATGGAACTAAACCATCATCAGTTCCCAATGAACTGAGTCACGTAGGAGTGAATAATTCAGGTGGATGTGATTTTGTCATAAACTGCCATTTACTGCCAATATAGTACCTTGCGATGTATGGCAGAGGGGTCCTGAGCCTGAGGAATTAAGGCCGCCTGGCTAGTGCAGTCGCCGTGAACTGTGCAGGTTAGAATTTTCTTTTTGCCCCCGACAGAAAAAAATCCCACACCTTACCGAGGGATCGAACCCGGGTCTCCCGAATGGGAGTCCGGCGTTCTAGCCACTCGGCCAGCTTTTGTAACAACAGCAATTTCATATTATCACTTATCTATAAGATAGTGTCTTCTTCTTCTTCCTCTTCTTCTTCACTCATCTGATATTTTTTGGTTTGGACATAACTGTGATGTGCATGTTTACAGCACCTTTTGGTCAGGAAAGACAGAGAAAAAGACAGAGACAGAGAAACAGACAGAGACTGTGAGAGACAAGGAAAGGGAGAGTATGACAAACAGCTTATGTTGAAGAAATCAAAGGTTCATTACCAAGAGGGTCAGCAAGAAAAAGTCTGGAAAGACAAAGTGAAACAAGAAATGAAAAAGTTAAATATTCTGGACAAAAAACACGATGATTAAGTTTGAATAACGAAGATACAAACAAGAGATTGCATGATTTGTTGCCTGGCATATTTCGCAGCATCTTGTCAGGTACATACTGCAGAAATCACACAACATAAAGTAACTAGATAAATCCTTCAAGCTGAAATATACATATTCGCACAGTAATTTCAATTGTTTACCATGGTAATTCTAAACTGACTATCATATCTTTCTGTTTGCACAGAATTGACCAATACAGATTAATCATGATGGCTTCTGCGACCTTTAACAAGCAACTATTTTGTGTGTTAAACAACACACGAAACACACTGTCTCTATCAATCACGTGACCGATTTCCAAAATTTGCTGTCCAATCAATGACGTAGGAGGTGTGCGGTGTGTCGGCTTGGCCAGGTTCCCATTATCTTTGTGTATTATCTTGTCTTGATTGTCTTGTAATGATCTTTTATCTATCTGCAGTGGTTTATGTTGTGAATCGCATGTTTCAAAAATGGCGGCTGGCTGGTTGCTGAATGTGCTGGTTTTCCTTATGCAGTAATGTGTGTGCAACTGCTAGTTTTTCTGGTGACTGCTGCTTCCATCGATGATGAACTGTAATTCTAGTTGCTGGGTATATGTTCGACCACCCTGTTAATGATTCAGCTAAAAACACCAAACAAAAAAGACATGTCTTGTAGAAGGAACATACTGTGTGTATGTGAAAGGGTAGGCCCTTCACATGTATTAGGCCTGAGTGCATGGACGAAAGGTGATCAGTCATCTTCTCCTGTAGCAAATGGTGAGTGTATGCATCAAATCCTTGTGCAACCATCTCCATGCCAGTGACATCCTAATATCCTGACCATGACACCAAATGATTGACTACAAAACATTTTCATGCTTTCATTTTGGACTAGAACACAATGTTTAAGTATAGAACATGGGGAAGTTAACTATTGTAGACTAAAACACAGAGATTAGATACAGGGTCTTACAGTCTCTTGCAGCTATACAAAGATGAAGAGGAAGAAGAAGAGAATACAAAGCTGTGGAGCTGTCAAAGTTATAAACTGTCATAGTTTCTTACATATTTATAAATGTTCATAGTTTCTTACTTAGTTATACACTTTCACAGTGTCTTATATATTTATAAACTTTCATAGTTTCTTACACTGTTATAAAATTTCATAGTTTCTTACATGGTTATACACTTTTATAATTTCTCACATAGTTATGAACTTTCATTGCTTTTTACATAGTTATAAACTTTCATAGTTTCTTACATGGCTATACACTTTTATAATTTCTCACATAGTTATGAACTTTCATTGCTTTTTACATAGTTATAAACTTTCATAGTTTCTTACATAATTATGCTTTCATAGTTTCTTTCTTAGTTATAAACTTCCATAGTTTCTCACATAGTTATAAACTTCCATAGTTTCTCACATAGTTATAAACTTCCATAGTTTCTTACTTGGTTATACACTTTCATAGTTTTTTTTTAAATGTTTTACACTTTCATAGTTTCTTACATAGTTATACAATTTCATAGTTTATTACAGTTATAACAAATATGGCAACGGTCTGTTGTACCTTGTATCTAACACTGCTTCTGTCGATCAACAGGTACGAGTTGTTGGTAAAATCCTTAGAGGCTTTCTGTATCCAGTGAGACAGTTTCCCTGCAAGAATTCCAGATACACAGATAGATAAACATGAAAAGTGTTATATTATATTTCAAAAAGGATTTCATTTGTACTCCTTTTGGAGATAAGCAAAATTAGGAGTTTGAACTTACATGTCCAAGAAATAGACAATGCGACAGCATAAAAATGAGCCACTTATAGAGAGGAAATGCCTGTGTGTTACCAGTGAAGCACAGAATAGTAACACTGTAACCTAACATGTATGGCATAAGAAGCGACTACCTAATGTATGACATAAGAAGCGACTACCTAATGCCGTAGACAACTTTAGGAACTTTCAATCTCATACGGCAGATAGGTGGATGATCTGTTAAAGTCTTGGAGTGTCGTTTGCTTCTAGCCATGGTTTGTGTATGGAATTTTTTCATTTGGACTTGTAATACATGGTTCTGTTGCCAAATTACTGAGCGGAGTGCTTGGTGTGACACCCCGAGCTGTAGATGTCACGTGGAATGATCTTTTGTCTATCTGCAGAGGTTTATGTTATGAATCGCATGTTTCAAAAATGGCGGTTGACTAGTTGCTGAGCGAGCTGGTTTTCCTTATGCAGTAATGTGTGTACAATTGCTAGTTTTTCTGGTGACTGCTGCTTCCATCGATGATGAACTTAACTCTAGTAGTTGCTGACTGTTGTGTTGGCATTCTGGCAGCAGCCTTATGCATGCATGGGTGTGCATACTTGTTGGTTTTGTTGGGACTATTGTCTTGCTTCATTTTTCACATGCAACACGAGGAGCACTTTGTGTGGTTTTCACCATCACAGGAATGGAGTAATTATGGGGTGACCAGTTGCTGTGAGGTTGGAACTTACTAAGTTGTTATTAATGAGGATCATCACCATCAAATTCGGGGCAGCTCCATCAATCAATCAATCAATCAATCAATCAATCAATCAATCAATCAATCAATCAATCAATCAATCAATCAGGTGTTGCCTCCACAATGAAGGTTGGCTGCAATGGATCTCCAACATTGTCTCGCCCTGGCTATAAATTCTGTCACATTTATGTTCGTCCATCTCTTCATGTTATCTTCCCACTTGTATCGTTGTCTACCTCATGCTCGCTTTCCTTCAACCTCGCCATCCAGCATGGTTTTTATAAGAATGTTATTTCTTTAAAAGTGGTTGAAATATTTCACTTGCCTCTTGAAATGGTTCGGCCACATAAAAAGACATAACACAGGTCCATAGATGCTCTTATCTTTCCATCTTAACATCCCGGCACCAATTCTATGATTAAATAATAAATGTTTTATGTCCATGAAAAAAAGTTTATTCCTGGTGGTGCTCCACCTCGCTCCCATCTCCCTCACACTGGACAAGGAAGCAGATTCCCAAGTGTCCTTAAAGTCATCTGTTCATCCTGCATCTTTTATGACATTGATTATGTCTGGCCCATCTATTGCTCTTTCATCATTGATCACTGCCATGTCTGGCAGCTTGCTTGTTACCTTTCATGCCTGAGTGGCCAGGTACATAGTTTCATGTTAGCTGGACTAATTGTGATGTGCTCAGTGTGTCGAGCCACTCATGTCGTATGACGCCAGTCACAAGTATTGACTGGTGCCCATAGAAGTTGCATACATGTGTGACTGCACATGTGTCATGTGTGACTGCACATTTGTCATGTGTACCAATGAATATGTCATGTGTGACTGCACATTTGTCATGTGTACCAATGAATATGTCATGTGTGACTGCACATTTGACATGTGTGACTACACATTTGTCATGTGTACCAATGAATATGTCATGTGTGACTGCACATTTGTCATGTGTGACTGCACATTTGTCATGTGTACCAATGAATATGTCATGTGTGACTGCACATTTGTCATGTGTACCAATGAATATGTCATGTGTGACTGCACATTTGTCATGTGTACCAATGAATATGTCATGTGTGACTACACATTTGTCATGTGTACCAATGAATATGACATGTGTGACTACACATGTGTACCAATGAATATGTCATGTGTGACTGCACATTTGTCATGTGTACCAATGAATATGTCATGTGTGACTGCACATTTGTCATGTGTGACTACACATTTGTCATGTGTACCAATGAATATGTCATGTGTGACTGCACATTTGTCATGTATACCAATGAATGTCATGTGTGACTGCACATTTGTCATGTGTACCAATGAATATGTCATGTGTGACTGCACATTTGTCATGTGTACCAATGAAAGTCATGTGTGACTGCACATTTGACATGTGTGACTACACATTTGTCATGTGTACCAATGAATATGTCATGTGTGACTGCACATTTGTCATGTGTGACTGCACATTTGTCATGTGTACCAATGAATATGTCATGTGTGACTGCACATTTGTCATGTGTACCAATGAATATGTCATGTGTGACTGCACATTTGTCATGTGTACCAATGAATATGACATGTGTGACTACACATTTGTCATGTGTACCAATGAATATGACGTGTGACTACACATTTGACATGTGTACCAATGAATATGACATGTGTGACTACACATGTGTCATGTGTACCAATGAATATGTCATGTGTGACTGCACATTTGTCATGAGTACCACTGAATATGTCATGTGTGACTGGCTATTTTTCATGTATACCAATAAACATGCCATGTGTTATTGGCTAGTCTGTATATGTACTAATCAATGTGATTGGTTATTCTTCATGTGTACCTACAATCCACCTTGTGATTGGCTCTTCTTTATTGGTATCAATTAATGCAACATGTGTGAGTAGTGATTCTTTATGTGGACCATTCAACATGTCGTGTGTGAGTGATTATTTTTCTTGGGTTTTGATCAATGCACCACATGTGATTGGCTATTCTTCATGTGTAACGATTGTTATTATTAATTCCCCATATTGGGCAGCTCAATAGTACACTTGTGACATTGTTATCATTGTTTCCCATATTGGGCAGCTCCTGTAATCTTTTTACACTGATAAGTGTTAACAACTGCATTTTCTTTCAGGAGAAAAACTCAAACTGCAAACAGACCTTTGCCAGCTCCCATTTCAACGAAACAATGGCCACCATTAAGAAATCCTAACTGTTCCAACTGTCCAATAAGTGATGCCTGGAAAAGGAGAATTGCAATAAATCAGCTGTCTATCTAGTGTATCATCCTTCACTTCAACTATCATCATATTGTCACCAAAAGCTGTACAAAAATGTCACAAACCTCACACTACCTACTGTCGTTATTAAAGTCAAAACTGAGGCCTGAGTGTCAATGGGGGTGAAGCAGAAGAATTACCAAAGTTTATGGTGTTATCTTTCGTTACACATGCTGAGAACAATGAGGACATGCAGGCTTCGTGCAGAGTGGCACGATTCAATTCAACAATCAAAGTTAGGGAGCATTCATTGGATCTTTTACCCAGGACATGCTGGTGTGTTGAGAAATGAGCAGGTGGACAAACTGGCTGGGTCCATACTGCTGGGTGGGGTATTGGTGCACGATAAGAGAAATGTGGTAGGGCCCTTTGCGATCATATGTTTAGTGAGAGAGCAAAGATACACGATCATTGCCTGGAGAAAATGGTGTTGCAGTGAGTAACCAGAGGACCTAATCAACAATTAATGCTCTGAGGAAAGGCCAGACAATACACAATCAGATTGCAACCAGTACCATTAGTACTGGACTCTACTGGTTGTTGAAGATGAGGATGGAGTATGTATGGGAGGGAATGTCCCGAGTGGTGTGATGTCAGATCTTGACTCAAATGATCTCATTATACTAACCATCAGCTAAGAGTTCAGAGTACTATCATCATCGTCATGTGCCCTGCAAGGTGGCATGGATGTTTATGTCTCTTCACAGGTCTCCACACTTGGTATTCTGGATCAATTCTACTGATGATATTTGTATTCCTCAGTACTATCATCTTAAACCATAAAGCACCATTTCTCTCGATCTGCCTCTTCTAGCTCTAAGAGCGACTGAGTGTTGCATTGACTCTACATTACTGTATGGTGCAGAAAGAGAATGAATCAATTATGTGAAAGTAACATTGCAATTCTTGAAATGTGATTATATAGATGAAGAGGGAAGCTGGCCACCTAAGAAGAAAATGTTACAGGTGGATAGACAACATCAAGAGCGGGACTGGAAGAAGCTTATATGACTGCACGATGAAGACACAGGACAGAATGAAAAAACGTTCAAAGCGTCATAAATTGGGCACACAGGGATCTATTGTGCATGTCACATTCACATGGGAAAACATTGCTAGATCAATGTTGTGAGCATTCACAATGCATATTACAATGTTATGAGACAGGCAGACAGATATATAGACAGACAGGCAGGCACAGACAAACAGACAGACAGACAGACAGACAGAGGGTGTTGGAGATTCATTACAGCCAACCTTCAATATTGAGATAGCACTTGATTTATTAATTGAAATTGATACAACGCATCACCGCCTGTTTTACTGAAATACCCTTCTAATTTAATTGTGACTTAATAGGATAGAATTTTACTACACATATATACTGAAACAATTACTGAGCTTCAGTGATCAACTATTACTTCCTGTACCCAGTCAGTCAACTATTACTTCTTGTATACAGTCAGTCAACTATTACTTCCTGTACCCAGTCAGTCAACTATTACTTCTTGTACAGTTCTAATGGAGATGGTACTTTGGTACCATGTCAGGAGGAATATCTCTACACCAACCTTACTCTGACAGATGCAAGAGCTTGTCAAGTCTCAACTGACTCGATCGTCCATACATTCCCCAAAAGACTCAAAGACTTTCAACAGATTTCCAAAGTAAATCAACTAAGCCCAGGTCACTCTTTCAGTCCCACAGTTTTTTTTCTGTAACTCTTGTTACTGTTCTGAAGAGCATTCATCCCTGTCTTGAGTGTGAAAGGCAATGAGATGCTTTCCTGAATGCCCTAATACCATGACATGTAAATTACCTGTTGCAACAGTTCCTTGCGGAGAGCTGCCTGGTCCTCTAATGCCTTGACAAGATCATGTTTCTCTTGCCCACAGTACTCTTCCTTCACACACGGGTGTTCCAAGACAGCAGTCTCAATATAGTCTACATGATCTGAAAGAAACACAGAACACCATCAACACACAGATTAACAATATATGCTAACATAAATATACCTATATAAATATTACAGAGGTTGTATTACACAGGGGTATAGTGGACAGAAAGTGCAACATTAGCCTCAGTTCAATCCCCGGCCTTGGACGGTACAGAATCAAAATGCAAGGATTGTATCCTCCCCATAATCCTAGGAAACGGATCAGATATCTAGTTTGTGTTGGTTAAGGATGACTTTCAATGTACACAGACATTTCTTCTGCCCCAGTCTCTGTCTATAAGATCACACATGGAGAACCTCAGCTCAGTGCATGAATGCCGCAGCAATGGCAAGAATCCAAATGTGTGAATACCAAAATCAATCATGTTATAAATATTTTCTGTTGGTAGTTTTTCTCATTAAAATATGCTGTATGTGCAGCACTGGTCACTCCCTGCAGCACCATTCTCTCTAGTCCGTGATGATCTATCTGTCCTTCTGCACTATGCACACAATCCCATAGGGCTCGATCACGTCTGCCTTATCACGCACCAATACCCCACCCAGTGGGGCTGACCCAGCCATTCTATCCACCTTGCTTGTTTCCCGAGACACAAACATATCATAGGGGAAAAATCCAACAGATCTCTCTAATTTTGATTGTTGAAATGAAGCCTGCCACTCTGACCAAAGCATGTCTGTCTTCACCTTTCTCATCATACTTTGTCGAGTCCATTATAATCATGGAATGCATGTGTTGTTTTCCTCCAGCCAGCAGAATGCCGCTGTGACTGAATCCACCTCCATTCTCAGACTAGATGTTGTGGTATCATATGCCAGGCTCTCCTGCAACAAACACGCATTTGCATGCCCAATTTGACTTCAATGTCCTGTGTCCATCTCCATGATGATCAACTCCTGCCTCTTTTTCCAGAACCCACACATTCCATCTATTCATGCCAGTGTGACATTTCATACGGCCGCAGTATTTTAGTTTCTGTTACATGGTACTACTCTTGATTAGAGAAATTAGATGTAGACAGTCAAAAGTTTTTGGACATGTTATGAGAAGAAATGGATTAGAGAACTTAGTGACAACTGGCAAGATCGAAGGGAACAGACAAAGGGGAAGACTGAAAGAAAATACCTGGATGGCTTGGCCACATGGCATGGTCGAGACAGTAACACTGACATGATCCATGACTCTGTTGATCGAGTGAAATTGTCCACGACTCACATTCTGGCTAATTTATTCCCAATTGTTCTTCTTCTGTTGTTCGTTTGATATTTGTCTATATCTGCAATGTTGTAATAGTATGAATGAAGCTATCTTTATTAGTTCACTCAGTTGTCCATAGAGTTTATATTCCACTGTTGTTTCTCTAGGTTTGCCTAGATATATCGCATTTTTTGCAAAATAAAAGTATGTGATATGCTGTTTGCAGCACAAAGATCTACACCTTTGCTTTATTGACTACACAAAGGCTTTCGATAAAGTGAGACATGTCAACATGATAAGGATGCTTGAGGATCTACAGATTGATGGAAAAGACCTTCATTGGCACCTTTCCGTCTTGACAGACGATAGTTTGGTACATTGTGTTTCAAAAAGGCTTAATAACTACGATCCATGGCGGTGGTGAGTGTGGCTGGTAAGGCCAATTCTTGCTGCAAATGTTTGCCCACAGTAGGTGCATGTGAAAACATGGTCATTTCCACCATTTTGCACCATCTTACGTCTCTCACGCTCTGTGTGTGCTTTATCTGCAATCATTTTCTCCTTTGTCTTTATTCCATTTCTGATAGTTGCCCTCCATGCAACACGTTCAGTGGTGCATGCTCCCAATGTGCATTATCAATGCCTGTATCAATCATGTCCCGCTTACACACATCTTTGTATCGTAGTAGAGGCCGACCCTGAGATCTCCTACCCGTCTGTAATTCACCAAAAAAGATGTCCTTTGGTATATACCATCATCCATCCTCCTAACGTGTCCTATCCATCTAAGTCAACAAAGACTGAGCATGGAATACACCGTCACACAACCTGATCTTTCCAATACTTCAGTATTTGTGATTTTGTCTTGCCACTTAATACCAAGTATTCTTCGCAGACACCACATATGAAAGCTGTTTAAACGTTTCTCTTGGCGTGAGTAAGTTGTCCAGGTTTCACTGCCATAAAGAAGAGTACTAAGGACACAGGCTTGGTAGATGAGGACTTTAGACTTGTAAAAACATATATTATAAACAACAAGCTGCCATAAGAGTTGATAATGAAGTAAGCCAATATCAGCCTATTAAGAGAGATGTGAGACAGGGATGTGTAATGTCTCCAGATCTGTTTTCCCTGTACAGTGAAAGTATTTTCAGAAATATTGAAGATATGGAAGGAATCAACATTGGGGGACGATGCATCAATAACATTAGATATGCAGATGATACAGTCTTGATTGCAGACAATGAACAGGACCTGCAAAATTTAGTAGATGCGGTTGTTACACACAGTGAACAACTAGGGTTAGAATTAAATTGTAAAAAGACACAGATTATGGTCGTCACTAGGAAGAACGAAATACCACAATGTAATATACAAGTAAATGGGAATATTCTTCAACAAGTGAATAGGTACAATTATCTTGGAACAGTAATAACATCTGATGGGAGATGTCTTGAAGAGATTAGAACAAGAATCGCCAAGGCAAAAGTAGCCTTTAGCAAGATGAAAAACATACTGACCAATAAAAAGATGTCAATTGAAACTGAGAAAAAGAGTGTTGAGATGCTACATAGAACCTGTACTCTTATATGGATGTGAAGCTTGGACAATGAGCAGTCAGGCTGAAAAACACTGATGGCTGTAGAAATGTAGTTTCTGAGGAAAATGCAAAAAATACCATGGACAGCCAGAAAGACCAATGAACAAGTTCTTCAAGAAACAAATGAAGATCGTAAACTGATTAGAGACATTAGACGTAGACAGTCACAATTTTTTGGGCATGTTATGAGAAGAAATGATCTGGAGAACTTGGTGACAACTGGTAAGATCGAGGGGAACAGACCAAGGGGAAGATCCTAGAAGCAAGTACCTGGATGGCTTGGCCTTGTGGCATGGTCGAGACAGAAACACGGAGCTGATCCACGACTCTGGTGATCGAGTGAGATGGCAGAACATGACCGCCCATGCTTACCGGCATGGCACATGATGGATGGATGGATGGTTTGCGGCACCAATCCACATTACACACAGCTGATTTACCAATCTTGAATTTTGTATACACGTCGTTGTGTAATCTATTATGATTTGGTCCCAATTACATAATTAGCTACATTTAAATAAATTCCCATTCCCTTCTTTGTTTTCTTCTTCTTGCAATCACTATCCTTGATGATTACACCATTAGGCAAGTTATCTTGATGAACTTGATTGCATTCTGGAGAACATCTTTAATTAAATGCAGAATGAATTTTAGTGTTGATTCAGTAGGGCAGAATATCTTTCTTAGCTCCCTCTTCAGAGAACAATCCAGCAGAACATTTTCAGCAGTTTGTTAACTTAGACCACACGAATACAGCGGAGAGAGTTAGTCTATACCTGTCTTTATTCAGCCTGTTATGCCCCATCCTGAGGCAAATAATCATGATCTGTCCCTGGCTGTCAACAGTGAGGTCTAGCACCATTTGCCCAATACACCTTAAGGCAGTGTTTCCCAACCTTTTTTGTGCCATGCCCCACTTAAGCCTTTCTAAAATTCTTATTGCCTCCCTCCCCCGCCCCACTCAACATATACATTATTTTTAATATTCAAAAATTGAAATGTTCACTAAAGAAACTTGAATGATAGGTTTTAGGAAGAAATCACTAAGTAATTATTGAGCAAACACAGTAAGCAAATTTTCAAAACATATAATGGAGAACTGAAATTCAAGTACAAAATAATTTTAATGAAAGATTTTTCTATATTATTTTAATTATTAGTAATTATTTATTATTTAAATTTAGTGAGATCCTTGCGCTTGATGCTTGCTGCAAAGAGATCTTATGTCAGGTTCCAATTTAGTTAACTTCAGTCTCAAGTCTCCCCGTTTTGTTATATTCAGCCGATTTCTTCCATTTTCGAATTGCCCCCCTTAACAGTCAAATTGCCCCCCTGTGGGGCGTGGGCCCCACGTTGGGAAACACAGCCTTAAGGTATATGTACCATTCTTCGCTGGCTGCTGAGGATGGGGACAGGGCGCTTATGGGAATGCCCCGAATGCTGTGATGTCAGTTCCTAAATCAATCAATCAAATCTTAAGGTATGTGAAAGGATCATTTACTTCCACATTCTCCTCGCCTTTTTGCAAGTTTATCTGCCTTTTCATTTCCAGGCTATTCACTTCTTCATTTTCTTACTCTTCTTCTTCTTTCTCTCGTGACTTTCTCCCTCATGCAGACACACAAGTGGGAAGATTAGATCAAGAGATGGATGAACAGCAGTTAGTCAGAATGTTCAATCTACCAAGAGCCAGAAAGTGTTAAGAGACCTATTGAGAAGACAGTACTGAATTGATTAATTGCTGTTACCTTCATACAGCTTATTGACTCTTGCAATCAATGCAGCCAGTTCTGCTGATGTTAAGTCTTTGACACAAATCTGCAACAGAAAAGATCAATCAAATAATCAACCGTGCCTGCAAGGCAGACCTGTTACCACAGCTTAAAATATGTGAAAATTTATCATTTCACACATATAGAGAAGTATCTGCCAAAGAATTCAATTGACCATATACAAGTCTGTTGTTTGTCTATCATTGTGAAGGACAGTATAGTCATCTACCAGCCCAGAAGTGGGTTTGGGTATAGTCACCTGCAAGCCCTGAAGTGGGTTAGAGTATAGTCTTCTACCAGCTCTGAAGTGGGTTAGAGTATTGTCATCTACCAGCCCTGATGTGGGTTTTGGTATAGTCATCTACGAGCCCTGAAATGGGTTTGGGTACAATCACCTGCCAGCCCTGATGTCAGTTTGGGTATAGCCACCTGCCAGCCCTAAAGTGGGTTTGGGTACAGTCATCTACCAGTCCTGAAATGGATTTGGGTACAGTCATCTACCAGTCCTGAAGTGGATTTGGGTACAATCACCTGTCACAGAAACAGTGGGTTTGGGTACGATCACCTGCCAGGCCTGATGTGGGTTTGGGTACAATAATCTGTCAGCCCTGAAGTGGGTTTGGGTACAATCAGCTATCAGGATTGAAGTTAGGTTGTAGGTGTTCACTGGATCTATCTGAACTTGAAAACATCTGTTACAGTGAAGGCAGTGGAGTAAAACTGGACCCTTTAACACACCTTGAGACGTACTGCGTATATCTTGCTAGCCCTATATTGTTATAAAACAACAGGCTCTTGACAGGTGATGAGGACAATATTGTGCCTGTTGCCTTTACCTCTCAGGACATTTCCTGGCACACTATTTTAGACTAAGTAGATCTGGAAGGCAGGTACATTTTTAAAATATGCTCCAATGAGGATCCAAACACATGGCCACTAGGTAGTCAGGTGAACATGCTAGCCACTGTAATACAATGGCTCCCAGCGAAGAACTAGGATGGCCTGGTCACATGGTATAACTGAGAAAAGAACACAGACTTGATCAATGACTCTGGTGATCGTATGAAATGGCCAACCATGTCAGCCCATGCTTATCGGCATGACACATGATGATGATATGTTTACTTTAATATGATTTTACAATTACTGGTAATATGATCTGAAAATTACTGTTAATATGCTCTGAAATGATGGCTAATATGATCTTACAGTTACTGCTAATATGCTCTGAAAATGATGGCCAATATGATCTGAAAATTACTGCTAATATGATCTGAAAATTACTGCTAATACGATCTGTAAATTACTGCTAATATGATCAGACGGTTACTGCTAGTATAAAGAGACAATTATTGCTCATGTGATCACAAATGGAAATACTACCAACCTTCTTGTTCTCCAGGGACATCTCTTGTGACTGTGATGTCTCAGGTGCCTTGTTGATGCCTTGGATGTAGTATGCCTAGAGCAGCATATGATGTATTAGATTACATTTTTTACTATCAGATTAAATGAATAAATAATCAAGGTAGCTCCATGGCAGGACTGGTTGAGTTTTAGTGTCTTTACACATACCAGGACAGTGTGTGAGGTGAAGTGTTTAGCTACCCTCCTTTCCATCCGTCTTTCCCAGAAAACTCAACTACTCATTTCAAAGTCTGGATTCCTTCTGGGCACTGAGGGGAAGTCTGCAGACAATGACACACCTAAACCTGAAGAGGACACATGACCAACCTCGGCCTGATATCAGTCAGGCTTTGTGTGCAGTGCCAAATTATGACCTACTGGTTTCTGGGCTTGGAGAGGGGAAGAAGAGCCCTGCTACACAGTTCCTTGCTGGTACCTTGGCACAAAGTCTGGAGAAGACTCCACACAAAGTTTACTCTGAGAGACCTTTAGATCACTTGAATGTCAATGCACTAGAAAACCTGCTCACAGGCAGCATCATGCTTCAGAAACTGAAATACTTTGGCCATGTCAAACATGGCAGTGGCTTAGAATGAAACAGTGATGGAAGATGTGGGTCCTGGAAGAAGACCATGAGCCATTTCCAGCTGTGCGCTGTATATCTAGGGAGTTTATCTTTAATCAGCCTAAAAGAGGCATTAGTCCTGAGTTTGCTTGCTCAGCCTGGGTGTTCCAGGGATTTGAACCCTCACCCACTCCAATGCCAGTGTGAGCACTAACTTAATTTACAACAAAGTTGGGATTGCTCGCTTGGTATAGAATCCAGGGTAAACTCAAATACAATGAAGATGGACACAGGACATTGCAGGCACCTGGGGTGTGAGGGTGCATGAGGCGGGAGAAGTCAAAAGAAATCAAGTCTTTCAGCAGGCCATTATGACAGCGAGGTTCTGAAAAGGACCTTCATGTGTTGATGCTCAACAATCAGTAGAGTCATCTGCTCTGTATCCTCTATTGGAACACAGACCTTGAGCAACTCACCTCAGTTTGCTATTTTCCACAGCTCACTTCATGTCGTCCCCAAATCATTCATACCTAACTCTTATCTCACTTCCCTGTGTTTGTATGACTTCCTTTCTTTTATTTGTCCTATCACAAGTCATCTTGTCTTTTGCTATGTTCCCACAGCTCACTACACGTTGTTCCAATATTATTCATACCCACCTCTAGTTCACGTACCTCTGTGTTTGTATGTCTTCCTTTGTTTCATTTGTTCTGTGGATTCCAGTGAAAAGACTACCTAGTTATATTATTTAAAGGTTTTCTCAATGTGTATCCTATCCTCCATCAGCATCTTTTTTCACTTCAATGCAATCTGTCTAGTTCTCTCCCTAAATACTGCATCAGTGATTATGTCCTACCATTTTAGTCAATCTATTCTGCACAGGCACCAGATAATGAATGGTTGTAATTTATAAGTACAGTAAAACCTTGATTTTCATTGCCTGTGATTTTTGTTGATTTTGGTATTCGTCAATATTTTCTGCCAAAAATTTGTCTGGGTTTTCGTCGGTTGCCTCGGATTTCGTCGATGAGCCGATGGGACCTCACTGCTAATTTTGCAAAAACAAAGAGACCCATACGTTCTTCTGCTCAGTTTGGCGTTGTTTCTCATTGTGTGAGCATAACTTGCTAATAAGTTAACCCTTTCCTGTTAGCTCCATCATTGGACCACACAAAGTTTCCAGAGCCAGCAGCCCTTCGAAGAAAAAGGCCAGGAACATGATCAAGTTGAAGAAGGAAATCACTGCCAAAATACGAGAGTGGCATTCAGATTGCTGAACCCAGCCGCATGTAGGGGAAGTCAAAATCCATGATAAGTTCTAATGTGGCGAAAAAGGAAGCAATAAAGGAGGTTAATGCAGCAAAAAGCGTGAATGTGCTAATGAAACAGAGATGCAAACAATTACAGATGTTGAACAGTTATTAAGAACATTATTAATTTGGATACATCAAAAAATTAGATAGCGATTCTGTTTCGGAAAATGTGAAAAAGCCAGACTGTTGTATGCTGATCTCATTAAGAAAATGCCTCGGATGAATGCTAGTGTACTTAGTGATTTAAAGGCCAGCAGAGGATAGTTTGAAAAATTCAAGTAACACACTGGCATACACAGTGTTAGTAGGCACGACGAAGGTGCACGTTCAGACAAGTCTGGGGCAGTAAAATAGTATTAAACACTATATTTATTCTCTATAAAATGTGTTTTTGGTATGTATTTTGGAGTGTCTAGAACAAATTAATCAGAGTTACATTAATTCATATGGAAATAATTGCCTCGGTTTTCGTCGGTTTGTGATTTCACCGATTGATTTCGGACGGATTATCAACGAAAACCAAGGTTTTACTATAACTCTCCATGCACCCTCTCATACCCCAGGTGTCTGTAATGTCCTGTGTCCATCTTCATTGTATTTGTGTTTGCCCTGGATTCTATACCCTGCGAGTAATCCCAACTTTGTTGTAAATTAAGTTAGTGCTCATACTGGCATTGGAGTGGGTGTGGGTTCAAATCAGTACAGCAGTGCTGATTTGATATTAAGAGGTAAATATTTCACATTAGGTACAGGATGTAATTTCTGTTGACTTTCATACATTTCCTAGTGCTATGAAAGCTCCTCTTGCATTTGGTATTCTTATTGTAACATCTCTGTTTCCCCATCTTTATCTACAGTGCTGATAGAGTGACGTGATAAATGTTGCTAATGACACAATTATGAAGCAGGGATCAACTCTATATACTGTTGCTACTGTGATAATAATACTACTCAAATACAAAACGCTCGGGTACTTACTGCCTCCTGCGTAGATTTTTGAGATTTTGTCACATTACACTTCTGTACGTGTTTATCCAGCTCATCTTCGTAGCAATTACTGACAGAAATATGAATGTTATAAAACATATTGATATAATAAAATATACAGTGATTAAAATAAATAGAGATAAATCACTGGCACCTTGCCGTCCAGACATTGTGCTTTTAACAAATCATAACAACTACAACTCATAGCACAAAGTCTAGGCTGAATTGAAGAGACCATGTGTTGCCCATGCAGTAAGATCCCTCTCTCAGCCTGCCTAGTTTACTCCAGAGGAAAGGTATAGCTAATACATTTGGAGTGAGACAAGCTGCAGAGTCTGCCGGATCAGCAAAGCAATGCTCTAACTGTCTGCCTGTCAAAGCTTCGATCCTAGACCAGTTGCCAGCCAAGGCTTAGGGCCTGATCTGCCGTGCCATGACATTTAATCTTTAAGTTGCCTTTCCTCACCCTAGGATAAAGGTTGTACCCTCCTAAATGTGCTTCTCTGTCTAACATTCGGCGCTAACAGAAAGCAAGTTGTACCATCTATTGTTATACCACTAGCACAGTCATATATGATTAAGATTTGAAAAGTCAATACAACATTCATAAAACTCCCTCAGATTATTCTAAATTTAACAAAACAAAATAGCACATTCTTCAGCGCTTAGTCTGGTTTTGAGGCTTCTCAATCATACTTTACCAATGGTGTCTGTTTCAGCAGCAGGCCTCCTCCTCCTCTTCTTCTTTCATCCTTTATCCCCATTCAGGGGATAGGCCCTCTGCAAAATCATTCCAAGCCTACTTATCCTTTCTGTTTCTACTTCTCTACTCCATGTTTTGTTAAGTCTTCTCCTCCACTACGAGTGCTGTCTTTCCTGATTTATACATAGTTCTAACATCCCAGGTGTTAATTTCGGAAATGACCCTAGATGAATCTTCTTGGGGCCTTTCTCTGCTTTGTGACATACCTCTTCTAGAAAAGTCTTTTTTCCTCTTGATTGGCATGGTTATTCTTTTCTCCTTAAAAGTTAACTTGTTGATGATTGATTGGATATTGTAGCTAAAGTTGTTCTATTAAATGAAAACGGATTTCATGAATTATATCAACATAAATATAAAAGGATAAAAGGGAAGATTTACTTCATTGCACGAGATTTTCCCATTTAGCTCAGTCTCTCTCTGCCCAGCAGTTAACCATTTGCCAAAAGCATCATGCAGAGCACAAAAGCCATAGCTTCGGCAATGACCTTCAGGGATCTCAGAAAAAATAGCACTCGCAAACCGAATGATGGAGTCTTCTTCTTCTTCTTCGTTCATCCGGAGTTTTTTTTCGGATGTGATTGCGTTGTGCCTGTTTACAGCAGAGCTGCGTTCTTGCGCCGTTAGGCCGACACATCCGACTTTTGCGGGCATTTGTTGACCGGGTTAACCTTCCCGGGGGAATGATGGAGTCCAAAAATGAACACACATGGCAAACAACTTACCATCACAGTGATGACCCAACAAAATTAAATATTGTAAAAGAAAATATGTAAATATTGTACTTACTTAAAATATAACTTGCACAGCATAAATATCTAGCTAAAAGAATGACCAACTTATCACAGTGTACAATAAGAAATACTGTTCATCTATTAGATAATTTCATGAATTACTTACTGCTTTGGATTCAGCGGGCAAGGAATTCTTTTACGTACACCATGGATCTGGGGAAAACACAAGAACAAAAAATCATGCTCGTGTACAGGTCCTTTGCAGAACATCGCTCTCATTACAGTCCACGAGACAGACAATCTTTTGCCTGTTTCAAAGCCTTATGCATTCTTATGCCCAAGGTGTCTGTAAAGTCATGTGTCCACAATAATACTGGTCAATGCTTACCTCTCCTTCCTGGGACCACACCTTCCATTATTGTTCTTTCTGAACTACGGTGATGTTTAATATGCCCAAAGTATTTTAATTTCTGAGGCATAATGCTCATTATGAGCCAGTTTTCTTCGTCGCTCAGATTTTTTAGAATGTCACTACTTCTGTTCTTGATACATGGCAATCAAAGAATTTTGTGTAACAACGTACTCTGTAGCTCTAACAACATCCCCAAGAAGGCTCTGAGAATAATGCATTCATGAACCAGTAATGAACCAACCATCTTCATGCAGCCTGACCACTTCATCACAGAGATCATTAAGTTCAAAGGTCCTGATTTTCTTCTGTAGTGAATATGAAATAATCCATGACCCACTATTCATATGCTATGATGCATATTCTTAAAACTGTCACTTGAATATGTTTGTATGTTTTGTACCTCCATTTAGACAGTAATTATACTTACTACATATATGAATTAAGACTGTACTTACATCCATTATACATATAGGATTTAGACAGTATTTAAACATACACATACATGAACTAGATTGTACTTACATCCATTACACATGTCAACCATTTAGACAGTATTTAAACCAGCTAGATTGTACTTGTACCCATAATACACTCAAGCATTATGCAGTTTTAACAACTATAACATAAATGAATAGGACTACTTACACCCATTATGCATGAATGTTCTGGACAGTACTGCTGTCCTTCTTTTGGCTGAAATCTGCAGTAGCGTCTCTTTTTGGTTAAGAAATAATGGCACTGTCCATTTACTGCCGCACTGACACTCATTTTCTCATGTGCAACTACCAGAAAAAATCAATACAGAACTATATGAACAAAGCTAAGACATTACTGAAATATAGTGACTGCGGCAAGATATGGCAACAACAAAAAAATATAAGAGATTATGTCATTTTCAGAGGCCTGGTCTGAAGCACACAGGAGCGAGCACGACTTTCAAATCTTCGCTGTCATGTGATTTTTTTTTATGAAGTTGCTGATCATTGCATTAGTTCTTTAGGTTTTCCAGAAATGCCTTTCTCTGCCACTTTTACCTAATATTTTCCAACATAATGCCAGAGGTAGAAAAAACTAAATATAATTCAGGAGCCAGTTCCTTTTTCTCAAGAGCCAGCATATTTATTTCTGCAAATGCAGACTGAGAAGACTATTATAAATTCAGGCGACAGGTGGAATTTTCAAGCACGATGGTGACCTGACTCCTGGACTTTAACACCCCCGCATAATGCTAATCACGCTATCCCACCTCCACTGTTGCTACATCTTATACATTTGTAGTACATTTACTTATGGTTGTTATGGTTTTGATGACTGAACTTGTAACACATGCACCTTTCAACATCTCAAAGTTTGCTTTCTTCTCTGTCCACAATATTCTCACAATTACATCTCCACTGGACCCAAGTTCTTCCTTATTTCATGACTCACTGTCTAGTATATGCAAACAGACAGAAGAAGGGCCACACACACTAACTCAATAAGCAAAGTATTCTTCCAGCTATGATATTTCTGTTTCTCAGTATGCTGCATATTGTAGTAAAAGAATCTGTGAATCATCATCATCAAGTGCCCTGCCAGCTGGCGTACGCGTTCATGGCTCCCCACAGATCTCGGTCTTTGGTGTTCTGGATCAACTCTGCTGATGGTATTCCTCCATGCCACTGTCTCAATCCATCCAGCATCATTTCTCTTGGTCTGCCTCTGCCTCTCTTCCCCTTGATCTTTCCAGTTGTCATGATGTTCTCCATTGCCTCTCTTCTCATCACATGACCAAAGAAAGCTGTTTGTCTCTTTCTTATTGTTGTATATAATGTTCTAGTTTCATTAGCCTGTTTCAGACAGTCATTGTTAGTTACTCTGGCAGTCTAAGGAATTTGCAACATTCGTCTCAGGAACCACATCCCTGTTGCTTATAATTTCTTCCTAATTTGTTCATTTACATTCCACGATTCACTGCCATACAACAAAACTGGTTCTACATAAATCTGTGGATATGATGATTATTTTCTTTATTTTTCGGTCAAATCTATAATCAGATGTCAATATGTAGCCAAGAATGACTAAGGCAGGTATTGTTACATTACTATATATGGTTCCATACAGCTGTTGATGTTTGTGTGGTCCTTGGAAATCACTCATAGCCGACACTTTGGATGTTTACTATCTTTTGGCTGTTTTATTTTTTGTATGTTTTCATCTCTCTCTCTGTCTGTGGTGTGTGCACGCACGTGTGTGTGTGCACGCATGCATCCTCATGTGTAGAGAAAGACAGATAGAGAGAGAGACACACACAATACAATATTCTTCTTTGGCTCCCTGTATTGTGCTCTTATCTAGTCTCAGCCCGTTAACTTGATATTCTTGCTCACCCTGTGTTTATTGTTAACTCCTTTCGTGATCCTCTTTTCTTGATCCTTTGTGTTATATTAACCAGCTCTATCTCAGATGTTACTTTAACTCTTTATGTCCAAAAGGGTTACTAACTAAACCCCATTAAAGTAACAACTGTCTAAGAGTTATAAAGAAAAGTATGTTTCAGGCAATCATTATTTTTACCATAAGTACAAGGAACAGAAGGTGTTCCAAAATATATCAAGGGATAGCAGTTAATTAACAGAAATTACTGTATATTACTTGGAATAATGAAGACAAACAGATTGCATGATTTATTGCTTGGTATATTTCATTTCAATACTGAAGTATTGGAAAGATCAGGTTGTGTGACAGTTTATTCCATGCTCAGTCTTCGTAGACTTAGATGATGGTGCATGATGGTGGAAATGACCACGTGTTCACATGCACCCACTGTTAACGGACATTTACAGCGCAAATTGGCCTTATCAGTCACACTCGCTACTGCCATAGTTAAAAGTTATTATGCCTTTTTAGAGCACAAACTATCGTCTGTCAAGACGGCAAGGTGCCAATGATGATATTTCATTGCATCTTGTCAGGTACATACTGCAGAATTCACACAACATAAACTAAAGTAATTAGATAAATCCTTCAAGCTGAAACATACACATATTAGCACAAGAATCTCAATTGTCTACCACAGTAATTTTAAACCGACTATCATGTCTTTCTGTCTGCACAAAACTGGCTTATGCAGAATAATGGTGATTGCTTTTGCCACCTTTAACATGTAACTATTTTATGTATTAAACAACATGCAAAATGCATAGTCCCTTTCAATCAAATGGCGGTTTTCCAAAATGTGCCTTCCAATCGATGTTGTAGGAGGTTAGTGGTGTGCCGGCTTGGCCAGGTTCCCATCATCTTTGTGTATTATTCTGTCAATCCAATTGGGTATATGTTCGACCACCCTGTGGTTGAACTGCCTCTCTGTTCCGCTGATGTAGGTAGACAGGCACATGCATCATAAAGCGGCAATATCATCAACATTCTAGAGTGTCCCTTGTGCATCCCAGGATCATCCACATAGCTTCATTCTGTATGCTCTCTATCAGACATTTCCTTTAGAACCAAAGATATTAAATACATAATAATACTGTCCCTCAGCATCACTATCATGTGTCCTGCCAACTGGTGCAGGAGTTTGTGTCTCTATATGGATCTGTCCTTGGTGTTCCTGATCAACTCTTGTTGCTGATATTCCTGTATGCCACTGTCTCAGTCCATCCAGCATCATTTCACTTTTCTGCCTCAGCCTCTTCTCCCATTGATCTTTCCAGTCAGTGTTTCCCATTGCTTCTCTTCTCATTATATGACCCAACAACAACATTTGTTGTTCATCGAAGATAGGACTGCGTATTTTCGCTTCCTGGCTGCGGATTGGTTGTCTTTATGTTCAGTACATCCTAGTTGGCTTGGTGGAGTGTAGTCTCTTCTCATGGCCATCATCCATTCTTGGTCGCTTTTGTGTTCATTTTCCTCTTCTGTCTAGGACTTGATGTATTCTGTTTCAGATGTTTCATTCTTTATCTTGAGCAGTTCTATTTATTCTCTTTCTTCTTGAATCTTTTCAGTCTCCTCCATCTCAGCTTTGACTATAGCCATTTCAGCGAGATCCTGTTCAATCTTATGTTGCACTTGCTTCAATCCATCCAGGATAAGCTGAACGGCTGATATGTGTGTCTCTTGTGTCTGGTCTCTTTTCTCCTCCACGCTGATAAAACTTTGATCTCAGGTCTATCAGGTGGCTTTCCAATTGTACTTTGTCGCATTTTGTTAGGTGGATTGCTACCTCTTACTGCCTCCTAGCCTCTATATATGGTAAATTTGACTTGACTGCAATTTTCATTGTTTCCTTGTTGTCTAGGTGGCGGGGGCAGCCGAGGTATCTTGCGTCGTGGTTGCCAAATGAGTTGCAGCACTTTCTGTTGGCGCTTGGCCTTCTGAAGTCCATGGGGATCTTTGCATGAGGGTACTGGCTGTATGGGTGGGGTTCAGAGCAGTATTATTTATCTGCAGACCTCTACCTGACCTTTACATGTGGCACGGGTGTGACAAAACGTCTGGTACCTGGAGCACTTCAGCACTCTAGGAATGTAGTTCTCCGGGGCTTGCTCTCTTGTCCCATCTTATGGTTTAAGGGATCACTCGGTCCTCCGCTGTGCCGTGGTGATGACGACTGTGGGGGGGGGGGGGGGGGGGTGTCGGTGTTATTGTTAATATTAATAATGGATGACAATGTTATTGTTATTCTTCCCGATGATCCTCTGTGCACGTCGATCCACGTTGTTTAATGTTTATAATAATAATATGAATATATACATCCCTTCTAAGGACATTATCTGCAAACAGATTAACAAACTAAGGGTGGGAAAGTAGACGAATAAAGACACACTAGACAGTGACAGCACAATAATAAGCAAGAGCTAGAGACAGGAGATTTGAACCCACCACCTCCAGTACCTCACTATTGCGATTGCCGTGTCCAACTCACGACTTAAACCGGAAGGGAAAGTTGCGCAACTGCAGTAAAAACAAAATAATAATTTACCCTTTCAAATTAATACTTATCAAATATACTGTCATAAATAAATCATTCGTGCCAAATACAAACAGTTACATCGCATTAAATAATTTAGTGAGTGGGTGATATGACTGTGAAAGTATACACATAAGCAGACACAGCGTTTGTGCGGTATGACAATTGATGGCGGCTGTCTGATCAGGGAGTCCTCGAGTAACAGGGAACCGTCTCATCAAATTGTACCGGCTGTTTGTTAGCGGGGGACAACCAGCTTCTTGTATGGGCTGTCTGTAACCCGAGGATAACCATCTGCTTGTACGGTTATTTGTGAGCCGAGGATAGCCTTGTAACTGAACCTTTAAACTGAGGGTAACCATCGTTTTGTACGGGTTTGTCTGTGAACCGAGGATAACCGTCTTCTGCGTACTGTCTGACCAGGGAGTCATCGTTCTAGTCCTAGAGAACCATCGTCTCGTCTGTGAACCGAGGTGAAACCCACAACTATGCTCATCACGCTCAAAACGTTACAGCAACAAACGTTCAAGCTGGATGTTTCTCCAGAAATTACAGTCAGTTGACAAAAGTTCAAAAAGCTAAATTGTTTGGTGTCTAATAATAATTTTATATATATGTCTGTCCATCTTCCCATTCCCGGTCTTGGTTTATTACATATTAGTAATAATGGTTTATAATTAATATTATGAAATATGCTTTGTTTGGGGATATATTTTAAAAACGAATGCAATTTTACCTCGTTTAGATCTCTTCTTCAGTCCTAAGTAGTTTATCATTATGTGGTAATAAAGCAGACAACATATAATCCAACAGTATCATATTTTATTTAAATCCTTTTGAAAATCTTAAGTGGAGGTATATATGAATTGACAATCTTCTGAATAATGGTCCCAAATTATTTATTGTTAAAAAGTATCCCTTACAGGGCCTCATTAGGTGATATAATAAAAAATATTAAATATATAGAACTGAGATTGAAATAAAGAATCATATAATGTGTTGTCGATCACTTACGGTCGAATGTGTGGTGGACTACTAGACCAATCGATTGATGCAGTGTTTCTGGGCCCAGAGGACCTTCACTGTCGTCGGAGTGTATATCCATAACTTGTCCTACTCGTCTTACCATGTGTATGTCCCACCTGTCTGCTCTCATTTTTATTGCTCTCATTTTTATTACTCCGGAATGAGCATAATCACCCAATGAGGCACTTTAATTGATACTTTTCACAATAAATAATTTGGGACTGTTATTCGGAAGAGTGTGTTTGAATTGTGTATGAAACATCAGTAAAACATGATGAGAGAAAATGACGATGTCAGTTATTTTGATCTAAGAAAACAACCGCCACCATAAGTCCACCTGTGTGACCCCAATTTAGTGTGGCAATACACACCTACTACCACCGTATAGGCTCTGCTTATTTAAAATTTACCATTGCAGTTTGTCTCTTTAATTATTGTACCAATGTGCTGCAAAAATAGATAAGCATAACAAAAGTTGTCGCTTATGAAACCATTCTATAATACTAACAATATGACAGTTTGCTTGCTCACTCTTGAGCTAGATCATGGGCATTTATGGCTCAGGCTGGAGGGAGAATTGTGAAGGAAGATTCTTGACCACAAGTAGTCTTACTATGGAAGTTATGGTAGTAAGTAAAGCAATAACATGGCTCGAGACACAGACATTCACTCTGGCATACTTTCTTAGTGACTCAGTATGCTCAGGTAGATAAAGATGGGATGGATCCAAAGACAGTTGTTGGTGTCTCTGGGGCGGTCACTTCTGGCAAAGATTAGTTCCATTTTTGTGCCAGGGCATGCGAGTGTAGAAGGAAATGAGCAGGCTTGCAGGTAAGGCTACTGTAAAGGGCAAGCGAGCCATAGATCAGGCTGATATACTGTATGCTCTATGAGAAGTAAGACTTTCTCGAGAACCAAGTTAGGACTGAATCTACAGCCATGGTCAGACTGCGAGAACAGCAAGTTAAAATAGGTGTGGCCAGTCAAGAGCACTATGCAGGAAGTCAAAGAAGATTAATAAACCAACACAGAACTGGTGTTGTCAGCCGCTACACGCTGCAGTATTTACTGAGGAGGGTAATGGTTCGATGTGCAATGAGGGTGATCTGTTGACTAACTAACTAACTCTTAAGCTTCTAATGATCTGGTGCCAAACTAGCGGGTTCAACCTGTACATCTGTCAGTTGGACTAAAATGTATTCTTGTCTTTGGCCTGAGGATGTAAATTACAAGTACCTTAGAAATCGGAGTGGGTTTGTCTGATGGTAAGGGACACTGTTAATAGGGAAAGCTGGTCCACACGCAAAAATCAGTGCAGGTGGACTGCTCTCGAGTTAAAGTGAGCTAACAAAAAAAGTAGGGTATGATTGTTGACCCTTGACCATCGTGAATTATTTTTTGTGTGGCTCAATTGACGGTGGTAATTCAGTTATGTGTTGATGCGGCAACTTCTTGCATGTAGGGGTAATGTCTTTCAGATCAGATGCTGAGGTTTAAAATAAATATTTCAATTACTGGTTTTGAAAAGCATGTTAAATATATAGTAATTGAATATATATTATGTAGTAAACTATGAATTTAAAAAAAAAAACGAAAATGTCTCTTTTGAAAGCCCTCATTTTCATGAATAACAGTTACCTGTTTCCAGTTGTCTTCTAATGATGAAGCATCAGATATCTTTTTAATGAGACATACAAAATAATTATACATGGGTATCTGGTTTACATTTTATAAGGAATTAAGCAACTTCAGAATATTTCTTGTTACCAGCCACATATTCGCGAGGATAGTTACTTTGACAAACTAAACTGTATTCTGCCAAGATACACAGTTCAGACAACTTGGGAGGCCTATCATACCATCTCAGTCTTGCCCTATGTATAATGTATCTTGAGTTTTTAGGCAGCGTATTTCAGGGTTTGGTGGTGAATTTACATTGTACATTATAGATTAAAATCATGCAACAATGATGGTTTATTTCACATCTCACAAGTACCACGTCATCTCATTAAATATGACTGCTCTCTTGACCTCCATTGTTTGATGTAGTGGTCTCACAGCTTTGAAGGTCTTTTTAGATGAACGAACAAACTTACTTTAGTTTTAAAAGGTCACTAACTGGGCACACGGACTTGTCTTACATTCAGCCCTTCCAACTGCTCATCTTTTGTACATCAGTTATCTATGGTGCATGTTAAATTCACGTAGAAAAAAGCATTTAGACAGAAGAATTAGTTCCTCAGTAATCATTGAGTTAGTGACATTGACTCCACTGCGGAGCAAGTATGTCAGGAGGTTTGTGATTGTCAAAAGAAATCCCCGTTTGATGAGTCTTGAGGTCTCTTTAACTTATTGACTCTCTCTGTGCCAAAATTCTCAGGTGTTCATCTTGTGACTATACATTGGGTAGCACGCTAGTGAAGTTGATAGGGAACTGTGCTGATAATGTCATGAACATGTGTTCGATGCATGGGCTTGTCACCTGCTAAGTGATGTAAAGATTGACCACCTATTCCTCCCCACATTCATTCAGCCTTCAAAATGTGGAGGCCCTAGTACAGCACAGACCAAAGCAAGAAACTGCTTCGGGACAAATTACTATGCTCTTATACACTCAGTGGCAAAAAAAGACATGAACTGTGACACCTATGTACTTTCAGGTGAAAGAATTAAAGGACAAGATTGAGTCTGAGAGAGGGAAGGACTATCCAGCCAGTGGGCAGAAGTTAATCTATGCAGGTAAAAAGTAACGTTTTAAATGTGAAGTTGTTTATCGTTACGATTCAATTCCAGATTATTGTATAATTGTCTCTGAGCTGCTGCAGTTTGCTCTGGTTTACTGTGTACCTTTTTATAGATTACTATGTTCTTGCTTCTGAGAAACAGCATACTTGTCTCTAGATTACTGTATAATTATCTCTTACTTACTGCATGCCTGTATTTGTTATTGTGCGCTTTTATCCAGGCTACTGTATAATTATCTCTTGGCCTGCATCTGCGTGAATAGTCCATCTGTGTGACAGATAACTGGTTGATCCTGCCTGTAGTCATAGGCTTGTCTCAAAGATTAAGCCATCCATGTCTACATTCACACTGTCTCACGGTGAAACTGCAAATGGCTCATTAACCCTTTACAGGGCAGACGCTTGTCCATTTTGTAGCCCTGAACGGGCAAGATTTTTTCAGGTTCTGTAAAAATTTCGGGTCGCGTTAGTAAAAACATCACAAACAAGGTGTTAGTCAACCGATTTTAGTTAAATAAACAACACAATGAAGGGAAAAGCATGCAGAATATGTTACTCACGTGATTGTTGCCGGTAATCCATATATGAACACAAATATTTACGAAATATGGCATGTTGTTTGTGATTTTCCGTCATCTATACGGCAATTTACAAACACATTTTCAGAATCATAATCACTTACTTTAAAGTCCGACTCACGACTGCTAATGCAAAGTAACGCTTTGCACTGATATCTAGCTCCGATTAATAATCAACTTCGTGCCCTTTAATGTCATTTAAATTGAACAGAGCGAAATCTCGGCTATCACTTGAAGAATCGCCGAAATCCATTTTGAAAAACAGCGTAAAACTCCCGAAAACTATCAAAAAAAGTCCGTTCAAAGTCATTGTAGCGCGTTTACAAATGGCGGCCACGTTGTCAAGCTATGGGCGAAAGTGAAAGTAGTCGACGGAAGTGTCGGAAAGCCGAGAGATCGCGTTTTTACAATGCATAATAGTATCGGCCGTTACACTCGTATTTAGAGACCGGCCGGTAAAGGATGCTACGCCTTGTAAAGGGTTAAATCAGTCGAGGTTCCTTAGATGACATGATCCTACTTGGATAACTGGCAATTCTAGAGCTAATACATGCTTACTTCTCGGATCCAGACACTTGGTCTATGGCTCTCAGCTGAGGGATATGGCTGAACGCTTCTAAGTCAAAATCCCCCGGACGTGAGGGACTGGCCCTTATTCACCTTCTGCTGCATGGAGGTGTGATGCTGAGCCGGCAGCATCTGCAGCCTACCTTGTTCCAGACATACTGGTTATCCTTTCCTCTGGATAAAATAAGGCAGGCCAAGAGAGGATCATGCTGAATGGGCAACAGATGTTCTCTGAATCCAGCCCAGGCATTGTGCGATGAAGTTTTAGATCCATTCGGAATGCAGAGGTGTTTCCAAGGCACCAGGGCCAGGTTCTATACTGGCCAAGACCTACTAACATGTCCTAGTCGTGCATCCTGGCAACAGGTCCCTTCAGGGTCCTGGCTAACATAGTAGGATCGCTGATTCTTCCAAAGTCGGAGATCATCTGCCTGCACGGCGAAGTACTACCAATCTGCACACCAATAAGCCAGACATGGGACAATGGATACTCACGCAAACCTCAGTCTGGTATGAATCACACTGATGTTGGACAACAGGATGTCTTCATCTGACATACAGGACTTCACGCTGGAGTTCACAGCCAGCGAACGTAAGCAAGAAAAATCCAGTCCACATACTTTCATCTGTAAAGATGGCAAGATGCCACTACGATTACCACAGCTAGAACAAACATAATTCAGTAGCTAGCCTCTTTATTTCATAAGCCAGCATATTTTTGTGTGTGGTAATTACAGGCAAAGAACATGACTGAAAATTCAGGTGTCAGGTAAAAATGTCCAGGTGTCCTGGATTTTTCTATCCCTGGTTATTGCATACCTTTGGTCTGCTCACCTACAGATCAGTGTGTCATAATCTCTTATCTACTGTATATTTGTCTCTCTAGGTTTTGTGTGCTTGTCTCTTAAGTTATTGCTACTCATCTCTGGGTTGCTGAATGCCTTTCTACAGTTTACTGTGCACCCATCTGAGTTACTGCCTACTTGTCTGTGGATTATCATGTACACATGTCTTAATGTTCTGTATAAGTGTCTGTAAAATTGCAAATTGATATGAGATTTTAGATGCAGAAAATCATGATTTTTGGGCATTTTCTGAGGATAAAAAAAACCTGGAACTTTACGACAACTGACACACTTGTTGGGAAAATATGAAGGAACAGATATAAATACTTACATAGCTTAACAAAGTTATTTGCCTATCCTTTACAGGATGTGGCAGTCAGCACCAGCATTTTTTGGGGCTGTTTTGGGACTTCTTGGCAAGTTTTTGTTCAGTAGTTTACCAATGCTTTATGAACGACTGGCACTCATACCATTGCAAGGAAACCAGTGCAAGGCGGCCTGCTTCCGAACCACCTACAGCTGTGTTTCGAACGCGATGTGCAAGATTGCGAATCGGATTTGTAGCCCCTTCATCACAAAGTGAACAATTAAAAATCTAGTCAACAGATTATCCTCACTGCACATTGAACACAAGTGCTCAGATTCCTACATCAATATCTCTCTCAGCATGCAGTGGCTGACACCAATTCTTCTGTATTGGTTTACTTCTTCTTCTGTGGACCCTGGTATAGTACTCTTGTCTGGCTTTCCCTCGTTTTGACTTGGAGTTTTTGCAGTCTGGTCAAGATTGTTAATTCACCAACATTTGATTATTTAATTGCTATACCACTCTCAGAGGATTCAATATATCAGCCTAGACCGTTGCTTGTTCACTTTCCACAGACTTTCCACAACCTGCAAGACTATCTGCTTGTCATTTTCTCTGACACCTGTGTAGCCTGGCACAAAAATGAAGTTGATAATTGTCTGTTTTAACTGCCTCAGAGACTCCACCCACTGACTTCGGGCCCAGCCCATCTCGATCTTCCTGGGCACTGAGAAAGCATGCTTAGGAGAAAGTCTTTCTCCAGCCCTGCAATTGCTTTAGCTACTGCCATGACCTCCATAGTGAGGCTGCTTGTTGCAAAGACAAAGGCAGCATAGTCTTCCTTTGTAGTTCTCCCCCTGACCTGAGCCATAACAGCTTATGAGCTCCTCACATGTCAAACAATAGGCCTATCTTTGTAGATGTCTACGTTATTTTCAGAAGAGTCCTCAATTATCAAGGCCTGATCTTCTGCCTCCTCATAAATAGCTACATGACTTGATCAAAATGGCATAACAAAGATCAGACCGCAGACCTATTCCAAGACTGGTGATCATGTAAGATAGTGAAATATGATCACACTGTATATGATGGTAACAGTAGTTCTCTAGGGCCATGCCTTCTCTGTTGTTGGCAGACTATTTTATGGTGTGTTATCTTCAACAGGTAAAATTCTGGATGATCTGAAGATGGTTGGGGAATACAACATTGAGGAGAAGAACTTTGTTGTGGTTATGGTAACAAAGGTATGTTGCTGCTGCTGCCGCAGATTGTCTGTCCTTGCTGTGTATCCTTGTCTGGGCCATGTTTGCTGGTTGGTGGGTGAACCCTCTGAAAGACACTCTTCAAATCTAATACATTAGAGTACATGTGATGTAGAGAATTTCTACTGCAGCTGATACCAAAGTATCGTCTCCTTAGGGGCTATATTACAGATTTCTTCTCCCCCTCTGCAAGTTCAGAAAGCAGCTTGGTGTACTGTGCCAGTGCTGGATCTTCACATTTGAGGAGAGACATGTTGGTATGTAACAAGGCCATGATTCAGCATAGCACAAATGGACTGACTAAGATTAGCCCTAGGTTGGCAATGGTTCCTCCATTGGCTTCACGTATTTCATTACTGGCTGACTCCCCCCTCAGCCAAGAGGGAATGTTTACTAGTGAAGGTATTCTCATAACAGTTATGCTATGTGGATAGTGGCTCTTAAATTCTGATTTATACAGGAATATTGATAGGGATTCATATATACTGATATATACAGGGATAGTGATAGGGATTCATATATACTGATATATACAGGGATAGTGATAGGGATTCATATATACTGATATATACAGGGATAGTGATAGGGATTCATACATACTGATATATACAGGGATAGTGATAGGGATTCATATATACTGATATATACAGGGATAGTGATAGGGATTCATGTATGCTGGGCCACAGGGGTAGAAAAATCCAGGAACCTGGTCACCACGGCACCTAGAAATGTTTACCTGGCACCTGAATTTTCAATTGTATTCTTAATCTGTGTGTGCAAAAACAATATTCTGGCTCCAGAGAAGAAGGAGCTGTCTTCTGAATTATGAGTATTTTTTTATACCTCTTCTGGGCCATACAATTATGGCATGAGGTGACTGAGTGCTTATGAGACTGTATCATCTTCAGTCTTCATTGTAATCTGAGAATTGAACTGGACTGCTAGTTCGGTAAGTCTGTTCACTATCCACTACACTTTTCATCTAAAATGTTCTTGCATATCCTTTACAGAACTTAGCAGTCAACCCCATCATTTTTTGGCTGTTCGTGATTCCTGGGCAGGTTTACATTAGTAGTTTGCCATTGCTTTCTGAACGACCGGCACCCGTACCATTTCATGAAAAACCCAACACTGCTGTGCTTGGAATGCGGGTATGCAGGATTATGAAGTCTGTACTTAACCCCCAGCTGGCCTGAAATTGTTCTTCTATTCCAAGTATCCTTGTTGTTTAATACCTGTTGCTTTATAAACATGTTCTCTTTCTCATTTAAAATGAGCTGTCTTTGGGGGTTTTTTAACACCTCTTTCCAGCAAAGGAACTCTATACTGTTAAAAATGTATCAGACCATTGGATGAGAAAAATACTGTAACTTACCTGGAGGTTTCAAACCTTAGTCCCCTTCAAAGTACCTTTCTTGGGACTGTACACACATCTCCCAGCTGTCCCACGATTGTTGAAAGCATTTCAGGAATGCCTTTTTTCAAATGGAGTACAACGTGGCCGTCATGTTCTGTGTATCTTGTGTCTCATATCTGGAGCCCCTCATCAGCATTTTTATCTTTAGGGACAACTAAAAGTCACGTGGAGAGTAGAGAGTTTGATGAAGCATAGGAATTTTGTGTTTGACCAATAAAGTCTTAATGAGGTGCAAAGAATTGGCCGGTGTTTTATCATGATGGAGCTGCCAGGTTCCAATTACCCACAAGTTTATTCACGTTTCTCTTTGTTTAGATTATTTAAGAGTGAGTGAGTATAAAGACTGAGTAGCTACATGTTTTTTGTGTTGTATGAATTTTTGTTCTTTTTTTTTTAGCGCACATTCAGACATCAAATCGGAATGTATTTCAAGACAGTTGCCATCAACTTGAGATTGTTGACATCTCCATAGACAGCTCAAATATAAATGTTAACCAAATGCACTTTCTATCTTCTTCTATGATGGACACTGCTGCAGTAAAGTTGAGCTGTCATTGTATAACTTCCAGTTACATAATCAGTAACTCGTATCTTTAGCCTATTGAATAAACAACTCAGTGTCCTGTGTGCCTGTTAGTCAGATATGACTGCCTGAAAGGTTAACCCGGTCAACAAATGCCCGCAGAAGTTGGATGTGTCGGCCTAACAGCGCAAGAACGCAGCTCTGCTGTAAACAGGCACAACGCAATCACGTCCGGAAAAAAAAAACTCCAGATGAACGCAGAAGAAGAAGATATGACTGAGCTACCGTATAACAGTAGACGATACTACCTGTTTTCTATTAGCGCCAAATGTTATTAGTCAAGTCTTAGTCATATATGACTGAGCTACTGTATAACAATAGACGATGCTATCTGCTTTCTGTTAGCGCCAAATGTTGTTAGGTCCTAGTCAGATATGACTGAGCTACCATATAACAGTAGATTGTACTAACTACTTTCTGCTAGCATGGAACATCGAGCGCTGCTCACCAAATCCTACACCCCACATTGTGCCAAAGCCATTGGGCAGAACTCAATCAGGAGGTTACAAACCTTATCCTGTTATGAGAACATGCAACTCAAAGTTAAATGTTATGGCAGGAAGACCAGAGTTTAAGCCTTGGTCAGCAACTAGTCTAGGATCGAAGCTCCAACAGGCAGGCAGACAGAGCATTGCTTTGCTGATCCGGCAGCTTCTGCAGCTTGTCTTGTTCCAGATGTGTTAATGTTAACTTTCCTCTAGGGTAAACTAGGCAGGCCGAGAGAGGGATCATGCTGTGTGGGCAACACAAGGTCTCTACAGTTCAGCCCAGGTTTCGTGCTATGGAGATTTTATTATACCTTTTTTTAAGCACAATAACTATCGTCTGTCAAGACGGCAAGGTGTCCTGTGTGCCTGTGGCTTCTGAAGATTACTACTTGATTCTTGTATATGGCTGTTAATGTGTGTCGTCATACTCTGCTTACCACTTGTTTCTGAATCCACAGCTTGGAAACCTCTTTTCGCCATTCTTCTTTGTCATTGCTTTGGTTTAATTGTTGAGAAATTGAATATATATATATATCTTCTTCTTCTTCAGCGTTCCGAGCCATTGAGGTTCTTTGCTGCAAATACAATCCGTCTCCATTCGTCTCTCTGGTGGACCTTCTCTTGCCAGTCGTTGATTCCAAGTGCTTGTAGGTCTGTACATGTATTATCTCTCCACCGCCTTCTTGGTCTACCTCGGGGTCTACGGTCATTTATTTCCTGAGTGTAAGCGAGTTTTGTTTCCCTATTATCTTCCATTCTTTCTATATGCCCCAGCCATTGTAGTCTATTAGCCTTCATGATACCAGTGATTAGCGGGGACTTAAACAGATCATAAATGTCTTTGTTACTTCTTCTTTTCCACTCTCCACTTTGTGTATCCCTAATGGGTCCAAAGATGCGTCTTAAAATTTTGTTCTCAAAGGTTTGTAACAAGGCTTCGTCTCTTTTCGTTGTACTCCAGGTTTCAGAGCCATACAGCACAACTGGTCTGATCAGTGTTTTGTATATTGTGATTTTGGTGTTACGAGATAGCGCCTTTGATTTTAGTAGATGTTGTAGTGCATAGTATATCTTATTTCCAGAGTTGATTCTAGTTTGTATTTCTTCCCTTATGATGTTGGAGCAGTTGAAGATCGTACCCAGGTATTTGTATGTTTCCGTTCTTTTAATGGTCATATTATCTATTTGTATGTGGCCAGAGTTTCTAGCCATTCCGTCTCTTGAAATTACCATATATTCTGTCTTATCTTGGTTGATAACCAGCCCCATCTGTTGGGCTTTTTCCTTTAAGTGAGTCAATATTTCCAATATATATATATGTGTGTGTGTGTGAGAGAGAGAGAGAGAGAGAGAGAGAGAGAGAGAGAGAGTCAGTCAGTCAGTCAGTCACAGGGTGCTTTTAATTCTATTGTCGCCTTAATGTCTGTGATTTGTTGTTAACACAGCCAAAAGCAGCAACTACTAAACCAGCAGAAACGCCGGCTACTACTGAAACAACAGCAACTCCCGCCACAACAGGAGCCGTAGCTGCGGCACCAGCCACAGCTGTAGCTGCTGCACCAGCTGCAGTTGTCCAAAGTGACAAGCCTGCTGAGACTATTACTGCTCCAAGGTACTGTAACCATTTCATTATATTTAATGTTATTTGTTATCATAACTGATGATTGTACGGCACATATAGAAAGTTGACTCCTCCGAGTCCTGAGTCTCTGCCAGATCCTCTAGTCACTCCCTGCAGCACCATTCTCTTCAGTCTATGATGATCTAATTGTTCTTCTGCACTACACACAAGATTCTAAGTGGTGAAGACACAGCCAATCTGTCCGCCTGCTTGTTTCCCATCACACCAGCATGTCCTGGGGGGGAAATCAAACAGATGCTTTCTATTTGTTATTATTGAGTTGAAACCTGCTGCTCTACTTGAACCAGTATGAAAGTGGACATAGGTCATTAAAGACACCTTGACCATGGAAATACATGAGGTAAGGTCATTAACAAGAGACCAGGGGTTTTTCAGACAGGCCATGCTGGATCATATCTTGCAAAGGAGCTACTACACAATGATGGTGATGATATTACACGTGACAGGTATCTCCTATCTTGGACATATAATAACATATGATGGCAGAAGTGAAATAGAAATCAAAAAGAGAATAGGAATGGCCAAAATTTCTTTCAACAGCATGAAATCAATATTAACATCTAGAGAGATTAACAATGCAATAAAAATGAGAATTGTCAAATGTTACATATATTCAACACTATTGATGGCGCAGAAGCCTGAACATTGAACAAGCAACTAAACAGTCAAATAGAGGCCCTGGAGATGTGGATATACAGAAGATGATGTATTTCATGGAAACAAAAACAAATACAGAAGTTCTAGAATAACTGGGAATGAAAAGAGAGTTGATGAAAGAAATAAAGAGGAAAGTGAAATATTTCAACCATGTTAAAAGACATAACTCTCTTATAAAAACCATACTGGAGGGCAAGGTTGAGGGCAAGCAAGCAAGAGGTGGACAATAATACGAGTGGGAAGATAACATCAAGAGATGGATGAACATCAATCTGACAGAATGTACACTCAGGATGAGAGACAGTGTTGGAGATCCATTGCAACCAACCTTCGTTGTGGAGATGGCACCTGATTGATTGATGATAATATATCATTTTATTATTGTTCTTAGTGCTGCTACAGCTGCGCCTACAACTGGGGCAACAGCCGGGACTGAGGCTCGAACTGATACTCTCCAGTTTGCTGAAAGTAATCTAGTGACAGGCCAGGCATATGAAAACATGGTCCAGCAGCTGATGACCATGGGCTTTGAGAGAGACAGTGTTGTCCGCGCCCTGAGAGCCAGTTTTAATAATCCAGACCGAGCGGTGGAGTATCTGCTGGCAGTAAGTCTGTCATATGTTGTGGTATTCTTGAGAACCAATGTTAAAATATCCTGGTCTCACCGATTTCATTGTCCCTAATGTTTGCATGACTACATTATTACTCAATTCATTCCACTGTTTTTATTATTTTTATTTTTTTGTTTTATTATTATTTACAACACTGATTTCATTATTGCTCACATTCATTCTACTGCTTTCATTACTATTCAAATTTATTCCATTGAGTTTATTTACATATTTTTCACAGGCTTCGTTATTACTCAGATCTATTCTTCTGCTTTCATTACTAAGCTGTTCATCTCACTGACTCCGCTATTGCTTAAATTTAATGCTTTCATTATTATTCCAAGTTATTTAATCAACTTTATTATTACCCTTGGTCATTCTACTACTTCCATTATTATACCCATGTATTCCACCAACTTTATTATTACCATTATCATTCTATTTCTTTGATTATTATTCCCATTTATTCCACCAAAATTAGTATTACTCATGTTCATTCTACTACTTTCATTATTATTCCCATTTATTCCATCAACTTTATTATTACCCATGTTCATTCTACTACTTTCATTATTATTCCCATTTATTCCATCAACTTTATTATTACCCATGTTCATTCTACTACTTTCATTATTATTCCCATTGATTCCATTGACTGTATTATTACCCATGTTCATTCTACTACTTTCATTATTGCTGACATTTATTCTACTGGTGTTGTGACGTTTATACTACTGGCTGTATTATTCTTATTATTATTGAGAGATAATACATGTACAGACCTACAAGCACTTGGAATCAACGACTGGCAAGAGAAGGTCCACCAGAGAGATGAATGGAGACGGATTGTATTTGCAGCAAAGAACCTCAATGGCTCGGAAAGCTGAAGAAGAAGAAGATTATTGATTCCACTGGCTTCATTATTATTCCCATTTGTTCCACCAACTTCTTGATTATTCCCATTGCTTCCATTATTTTCATACAGTTCTAGCAACTCTTCAAAGCAGCAACAACTTGTGGGAGTGGGGAATTTGTCTCAAAGTAAAAGCCAAGTGGGAAAATGAACAAACAAGACTTACTATCTTCAGATGTCTACCTTATAACAGAATGTCAAAGGAAAGCACTAAAGATGAGAGGGTCGACTTCATTGGTGTTACCACATCTGGCTTGATTTCTCTCCACAGAACGGCAAACCACTTGTCTAGAGCGTCGCACAAAGCACAGGCCTGTAGCTTCGACGATGACCTCCAGGAGTCTACAAAAACTGCTCTCGTCTGAAAGAAGCAATCCGGGGAACAAACCCAGGACCTTTATAAGTCTAGGCAAAGAGAATCTCACAAAGAACCAAGAAGGAGATTATCAGCAATAATATTGTGGTTACTGGGGATATTTTCAGCTATCATAAAGAGCAACATAAAACTCTTATTTTACATGTCTTAAGGCCTGGAGCAGATAGTGCTAGACTCTGTGGCTGTCAGTATCACATGGGCTGCCCTTACTTGCCAAGACACATCCTGGTGTTCCTTTCAGGCTCGTCAGACCTGGAAGCCCGGGTCGTTAAAACGTGTCTCAGCGTGAATTCAAACAATAACCACTGGAGCCACACTGCTGATGCTGCTCCCGAGTTGTGTCAGTGATTGTGGTCAAGAATGAGTGTGCAGTTTAATGGTGGAACAACATGTTTTAACACTGGGCGTTTCTATAAAAAAAAATTCTCACTCGACGCCCATTTTGGTCCCCTCCACTCTATTATAAAATTAATAGATAGGAAGACTATGATTGCTATGTAGATAATAAATTGTGCATGTGTGCAAGCCCAAATTATTTTGATGTGACCCTTGTAAACTACAGCCCATTCTTTTGTTCCTGTTCCCATGGGTTAAGATTACAGCTGATTATTCCACTGGTTTTATTGTGCCGGTGCTGTGGTTTAAGGGCAGTGTACATGTTTTCAATTCTCCGGCGTACTGAGTCCAGGTTTCCACATGAGCTGCTGACCATTTGGAAGCAGACCACCCTATGTTGGTTTTGATGGTATGGGTGTCCGTCTTCCAGAAAGTAGTGGCAAACTACTGAGTGTTTTAATTGCCTTGTAAATCACAGACAGTCACAAAATACTGGGGTTGATTGTGAAGCCATTTTAATAGACATGTAACTAACTGTTTTATTGTGTCATGACTGAGACCTACACAATGGGACATACCCACATCACGTTGTGTATGGAACTATTTTTGTAAAAATTGTCCATTAGCTGTCAGCCCAGTTGGCATGTATTTGAATCCCCCTCAAGGAATGAATTGACCTGGGCTCTCAGGTCAGCCAGGCTTAGATGCCAGGGAATGTTGGAGGTAAAAGCAGCCGGCATTGTATTGATCACATCATTCAGCTGATTGGTCCATACAATGATCACATCACTCAGCTGATTGGCCCATTCAGTAATCACATCACTCAGCCGATATGCCCATTCAATGATCACATCACTCAGCTAGCTGATTGGTCCATACAAGTAATGGGGCTAACAGCGTATGCCAAATATTCCTGAATGCGTGAAAAGGCTTCTCTACTGACTTTACCCATGAATCAGTGGTTGCATTATCATCATTACCATTACTATTGACGGCACTGATCACTTTCTTGTTTAATCATTATGTTGACATCTGATGGTAAACATGTATTCTTGCTGGCAGCCTTTGCTAGCATCTTGATGCAGATTTCATTGTTCTAAATTATTATTCTTTCTTTTCACATGAAAACATTCATTTGAACTGCTGCATGCTTTGTTTTAGGGCATACCTGATCAAGGCAATGAAGAAGGGTTCGGAAATCAGTCAGCTGTGAGAACTCCGGGGGAGAGTGAGTCCAACGATTCACTGGTATCAGATCCCTCACCACAGCTTGCAGGTTTATCCCAAGAAGGTATGTAAACTCCACTGCTTCTTGCTTTGGTCATATGTGGGCCTATAGTCATTGAACACAGTTATTTTGTGTGTAGCATTCAGGAATAAAGACCTAGGTAAAACATACAAATTGATCATTTACAGCATTTGGTCTTGCTGGTTTACAAAATCTGTTAAAAAATTATCAGACCTTATTTTGTCCACATAAACTAATGAAACAGGAGATGTCCTCTGGTGGGAATGTGTAGCAGGTATTTATGCACATGCCAGTATTTTCTACCACCCACAAAGAGCGTCAATTGCTGGCACGTTAGTGGATTGAAAGCACGTCTGATTTTCATTTGCCTCCAAATGGTAGAAGTACTGGAACAGCGTTATTGCATCAAATTTTGTCAAGGTCTTGGAGATGCCCGCGTGAAAACCATTCAGAATGTTCAACAGGCTTTCAGTGACAATGCCATAAGTGTCACATTAATTTAAGTAGTGCTGCAGTCACTTTCAAGATGGCTGTGCATCAGTAGAGAGCGGACCATGGTCTGGTCGCCTTTCAGCAAACCGAAACGATGAGTCATTGACCATGTGCTGGCTTAGGTCATGCACAAACATATCACCAATCTAGAACTTGAGGACAAGATGGTGGTAAGCATTGAGTCTGTACACTCCATTTTGAAGGATGATTTGTTTGTGTGGAGAAGTTCTTGAAATTCATGGCTCCATTTTGAAGGATGATTTGTTTGTGTGGAGAAGTTCTTGCAATTCAAGCTGAAGCTGTTAGCAATGGAGCCGAAGCAACTCCTTCTGGAAGTCTTGCAGGACATGCTGGACTGGAAAAGCATCTGGTTGAGGCTTTCTTGGCTAAACACAATATTCCTAGTGTCCGTAAGGCTCCCTACTTTCCCAACGTGACACCTTGTTATTTTTGGGCGTTCCCTATGCTGAAAGGACCCAGATTTGAGTAACAAGAAGACATTATTTGCAATGCTATGGTCACAGTATACTCCAATTTGAAAGAGGCCTTCCTGAAATGTTTCCAAGATTCACTGCCATACAGCAAAACAGGTTCTATAAAGCATTTCAGCACTTTCTTTCTTACAACCAACTATAAATCTGTCAGTTCTTATCTTTGAAATTAAAAATGTCACAAAGTAGAAACGAGGTATATTCATATTTGCTGTATCTTTATATCTTTATAAGGTGTTGGTGGAGAAGATCCGTTGGCTTTCCTACGATCACAGCCTCAGTTTCAGCGAATGCGACAAGCAATTCAGGAAAACCCGCAGTTGCTGCCAGCACTTCCTGCAACAGATTGGACAGAGTAATCCACCTCTTCTCCAGGTAAATCCCATTACATTTGTGCAGTATTGCTAGAAAACATCTGAAACCATCATGATCATCACCAGTCACAACGCAACCACCATCCACAACGCAACCACCAACAATACATAGCACAACCACCATCCATTCATAGCACAACCAACATCCGTTCATAACCAACATCTACAATTTCACCAACATTCATACATAGCACAATCAAGATCCGAAATGTCAACAACATTTACAATGCAATTACCATCCACAATACAGCCATAGTGCAACCAATATCCACAACACATCCACCATCCAAAGTGCACCAACAATCACAACACAAACATCCAAAATTCCACCAACACTCACAAGACAGCCAACATCCACAATTCAACTGACACAACACAGCTAACTTCCAACATTCCGCCAACACTCACAACACAGCCGACATCCAAAATTCCACCAACACTCACAACATAGTCACCATCCAACTATCAGGGAAACATGGATGGAAAGCTGTTCAGTCTCAGAAGGCTGAAAGCTAATACCAAAACCATCGTCAACACCATCAGAGAGCTCCTGTTTGCTGATGATTGCGCTCCAACTCAGAGGCAGACATGCAACACAATGTTTTAGCTTTCTCGTACACCTGTGTCAACTTTGGGCTCTATGTCAACTTGGAGAAGACTGTAGTTATGTACCAGCCAGCTCCAGGGAATAATCACACTGTGCCGAATATCAAAGTGAAAAGTCATAGACTAAGTGTTGTGGACAAATTCACCTATCATGGCAGCACTGTGTCATAAGCTGTCACAATTAATGACAAAGTGAATGCAAGAATCTCCAAGGCCAGCGTGGCCTTTGGCAGACTGTACAAGAATGTAATTGACAGAAATGGAATAAGCCTGCAAACAAAGCTGACAGTCTACAAAGCAGTTGTATTATCCACACTGCTATATGCTTGTGAAACCTGGACTGTTTATCAGTGACACGCTAGGAAATTCACTTCAACACAGTCTGTCTTAGGAAGCTACTGAAGATCATATGGCAAGACAAGATCCCAGACACTGAAGCCTTGGAAAGACCATACATGCCCAGTATCCACACTCTACTAATGAAGAATCAGATTTGTTGGGCTGGAAATCTGACTCGCACGCTAGATCACAGGCTCCCTAAACACAATTTTTTTCGGTGAGTTGTGTTGTGGTAGACGCTTCCAAGGCAGCCAGAGGAAATGTTTTAAAGACATTCTGAGGATATCATTCAGAAGTTTTGGAATTCATCACGACACATGGGAAACTGCTGCCAAAGATCAAAATTCATGTTTAGTTAGGTTAGTTTAGTCGTTGGATCAACATCACGGCACACGGTTTAACCCATAAGTGCTCCATTTTCCTCCTAACTCAAACATGAGTCTGGAGAAACTCAGCTCAATGCACGAACTCCGTTGCATCGGCGAGGATCCTGAAATACTTTGGGTAGATTTTTAACTAGAAATTTTGCCCGGGCAGCGCCATTAGGCTACTCTCTTTCGATTTCCAACTGCCAAGGGATTTTTTACATGCGCAACAGTACACACGGGCGTCTGATCTCACTACCCAGAGACCAAGGGAAATTTTATTACTGGAAGTCCAGGTGGATTTTTTAAATAAATCCCGGTCCTCACCGGGGCCTGAACCCGGGACATCCAGCACTCGAGGCGGACACCATACCTCGAGAAGAAAAATTCATGTTGTACATCATTACGCAAGGGTGTAGTCACTTGCGAAGCAATTAGGACTGCAAGAGCTGCGAAAAAATACTGGAAAAAAAGCCACTGCAGGAGATCCTTCTCCTGAAACATCAAACATTCTTTCGCCATATTGTCAAAGAACATTTTGAGCTCAAATAGGCCTTGCTAGCCATCTTAGAACTTACAGCTCAAAACCTATAAGCCTACTGGATGAAATGAATGGTCATCATAATACTTGATGGACCAACACCATCAAGGAAACAAGAGAAATATTCTATACCCAACAGACTTTACTCCTTAGATAAAAAGATAGTATTGTGTTTGATGTTGTTAACAGGATATTTATATCCATACATTAAGTTTTCAAATCTCTTTAATTCAAATACCGTGCATGCATAATACTACACTTTTCTTAACTCCTTTTCTTTGGATGTTTGAAGTGCAGTGATGATTATCTGAACTAAACTTCTTGTTCGAAACAGTAGCATTAATCCACCATTCTCTGATTGTTTCTTGAACTGCTTCTGTCCCATGGTGTGATTACTTTCACTCCATCAGTCAGTGAAGTCAACGACTCTTGTACACTGCCTTCAGGCACACTGGTCCTGTAGTGTTAGATCCATATGTGTCTAGACCAGTCAGCAGCCGGTGGCTGATGTGGGCAGTATCTCACCAGCTGCCTTCACTTCCCAAAATATTTTTAAGTACTCATTATAGGCTGGGTCAGACTTAAACCAAAGTAATCTGCCCTTCTCCAGGTATATCCAAATTACATGTCTGAAGTATTGCTAGAAAATAGCTGAAACTATCAAGGCCATTATGGGTTATGTTATGCAGTTTTCTGTGGTTGCCAAACAAGAACACTACGCAGGAAGCCAAAGAAGATTGATAAACCAACACAGAACTGGTGTCGTGAGCTGCTACACGCAGCGGGATTTGCTGAGGAGGGGATCCGAGCACTTATGGACTGAATGGTTCGATGTGCAATGAGGATGATCTGTCGACTAACTAACTAACTAACTACTGTGAAGTACACCTCTTTGGTTTACACAAGCTGGCACCTGTATGTGATAGAAAGAGTTAAATTAATAAACAACTATGACTTTTGGTACAGCAAGTTTTATGTCTTCCAATAGATGACTAGTCAAAACCAGGAACAAGGTGAACTGGCACCTGTATGGGATAGAAAGAGTTAAATTAATAAACAACTATGACTGTTGGTACAGCAAGTTTTATGTCTTTCAACAGATGATTAGTCAAAACCAAGAACGTTTTGTCCAAATGTTGAATGAACCAGACGAAGGGTCTGATCAAGAGGGAGGTGTAGGAGCTGGGGGCACACGTGCACCTCCTGGCTCTAACTACATCTCTGTCACACAAGAAGAGAAGCAAGCTATTGATAGGGTAAGGGTTACATTTGTGAGAGTTGATTTAATGACATGTTTAGTTTCTTACTCTTATGTTTGTTTGCTTGGAATTAACGCATAGCTATAGTTTTATTTCTTACACGAACAGACTTTACAGAGTTTCGTGCATTTGAACTAAAACCTATGAAGGAAGACTGGAGTGCCTTCACCTTGACAAGTAGCTCAGTTGTGGTGGTTCTGGCTTTAACTAAAGCAATAGCCTGGCTGGAGACACAAATTTTCACTTTGATATGTTTTCTCAGTGACTCAATGAGTATGCTCAGGAAGGTTGAGTTGGGCTGGGCTCTAAGGTAGCGGATGGAGTCTCTGAGGAAGTCATGGCTAACAAAAATCAGCTTGACACAGACACAGACATTCACTAGGGCATGTTTCCTTAGCGACTCAATGAACATGATCAAGAGGATAGAGGAGGGGTCGATCCGAAGAGAATCGTTGCTGCCTCTGGAGCGGTCTCGGCTGACAAAGATTAGTTTCATCTTCGTGCCAGGGCATGCGGGAGTACAAGGAAATGAGCAGGCTGACAAGCTCGCAGGTAAGGCTACTGTGGAGGGTGGACACGTCATGGACCAGGCTGACATTCTGAATGCTCTACGAGAAGTAAGACTTTTGCATGAACCAAGTGATGACTGTGAATCTACAACCATGGCCAGACTGCGAGAACAGCAAATTAAAAGAGGGGTGGCCAAACAAGAACACTACGCTGGAAGCCAAAGAAGATTGATAAATCAACACAGAACTGGTGTCGTTAGCCGCTACACGCTGTGGGATTTGCTGAGGAGGGGATCCGAGCACTTATGGACTGAATGGTTCGATGTGCAATGAGGATGATCTGTCGACTAACTAACTAACTAAAAATCAGCTTGAGTCCGTGATGAAGACAATGTGTGTTGCGGTGGTCTCCTCTAACCAACGGAATGCTGCTGTGACTGCTTCCACCTCCATTCTCATGCTGGATGTTGTAGCCTCATATGCCATACTCTCCTTTTTCAAGAATTGTCCTTTAGCTTTCACAATGAAACCCCAACCACTCCATGTGTTTCTCACCACTGACCCATCAGTATAGATCACTATGTCACCTTGATGTGTATTACTCTGGATCAGTTGTTACATGTCAAACTCTGCGGCCCGCATGCCCATTCTCTGCACTCACAACCCAGTGTTACTATTACATTGTGCCAGTCTGCCGATACTTCAACCCACACTTTTTCACGATTGATGATCTCTAGATCACACACCTGGCATATAGATATCTCCGCCTGTGCCATACAAGACCTGTCTCGTCTTAGTCTATGACCCTTGACCATATCCATGGCTTCATGCAGGGGGTGATCCCTATCTGCAGCAACTCTCAGGTACCATGTGGCCTGAAGGACCCTATGCCTATCCACCATTGTTGGTAGTGCCAGGATATGCCTCGTGCATATAATTGGTGCATCCTTTGTGCACCCCAGAATAACACGCATGGCTGCATTATGTATGTGCTCTAACCTTTCAAGTTGGCTCTTTGATACTGTCAGCATCCCAAAAGCATGCTCAATGACTTCATTGGTTCTTTCCAGCTTCCCCAAAACAACGTTAGACCATAGCAGTGACTATTGTAATTAATTTAATGCATTTTTTACAATTAGAAATGTGTTGAATAAGTTATAATGAATACTTCATTGGTTCTTTCCAGCTTCCCCAAAACAGCATTAGACCAAAGCAGTGACTATTGTAATTAATTTAATGAATTTTTTTGCACATTTTTTGAAGACGTCATGTACTTAATGTTTCAAAATTGTTCTACATACAAAGTATAGTGAGACTTTACAAACACCTGGTATATGACTATGTGATCCTTTCACAAGATGTTTGTTCTGTCTCCATTTTAATTTACCTACAGAGTAATGTTGTAGATACATGGCGTAGATACAGAACCGGCTCGTGGCGATGGAGTTATGAATGCAATTTGTAATCCCGCATACCTATGCTCGAAACACAGCTGCGAGCGATTTGGAAGCAGACCGCCTTGAGTAGGTTTCCATACAATGGTATGAGTGCCGGTCATTCAGAAAGCAATGGCAAACTACTGAATGTAAACTTGCCCAGGAATTACAAGCAGCTAAAACTAGCCACTTTAGAAACTTTTTCTAAATTGCTTTTTAATTATATAACCTGCATAGTTGGATAGCTCTTGAAAAAACAAATCCGACGATACCCTATTCAAGTCTGTGGGTCAATTTTAAAGCGAGATATTAATGTTTGTGTGTAAGTTTATCATTTACAAGGAAGATATAGAGAAAACGGTTTTGATCTTTCCACCTTTTGTGACCCTACCTACACACTCACACAACTGCTGGTCGTCAAGGAGATTAACACGCACAAGGGACTATAACTCTCCCAGTTTATATATAAACACCCAGACACTCAGATGTATACATCACGCCATGCCGTGATGGCGTCAGGCTACGCGCAGACGATGCGCGGTGAGACTTGTCAGTCAGTGTAGATTGCCGTAGATAGATGAATTTTGACAAAAGATGTTCCGTTGGAAAGATTAACAATTATCAATGATCCCGCCCCTGCAGAGTGATGAAAATATATACACAAATACTAAATTTGACGTTGAATGCAATTATGCATTCATTGGCATTCATATCGCTGTGAGTATTCCATAACAATATTAAATAGTCATCGCTGACAAGGAAACGGCTATTTCCGGCCATTGAAATATCACATCAGAGCATGCAATTTTCATCATTTTCATTTGGGATCTGCCTCCCGACTTTAATAGTCAAAAATGACAAGATTTACATAAAAATGGACGATACATCTAATAACACATATTAGAACAAACAAATACATCTACATAAAAACGTGATTTGTGGGTATACTTACGTCTGAAAAGGTCTCTCTGTGTGAGAAACGAATTTCAGAAACATGAGATGTACACACGTAAACCGAGGAGGGAAAAACTATATAATGTAATTGGTCCCTTTTTTAACGCGAACTTGAAATAATCGGGGAATTTAACATCACGAGTAGTCTATATGTCCTAAATATCGGGGTACAATAACAAGAAAGCGGAAATCGCCGTAAGAATCATCTCCGGCAACGTTCGGTAACAGATAACGTAGTAGCTAGCTAAAACATGCTATGTCCCATAAAGGATATGCAAGTAGCTTTTGGCATGACTTTGTAATCCTTTCACAAGATGTTTTTGTCTGTCTCCACAGTTGAAGGCTTTGGGTTTTCCAGAGGACATGTGTATCCAGGCGTACTTCGCATGTGACAAAAACGAGGACCTAGCCGCAAATTTTTTATTGGCACAAAACTTTGATGATGATGACCTTCCGAGTTGATTCTCTTCTGACATGTTTAATATTATTATTATTATTACTAAATAACTGTTCTTACATAAACATGTAGGAGATTCATGTCAGTTTGATATTCTTCTCCCAGTGTCATAATTTACATTGTTTGAAAGACCGTTTTTCAAGTTTCAAAATAAGTGAAATATTTGAATATGATAATACAAGATTACATATTTCATTTGTTGTGCTTGTCGGTTTGTGCACTATAAACTTAACTAACACAAACAGAATTGAGGTTTTATTAATTCCGTAGACAGATTCAGAAGCTAGAGTGTTTGTTTTAGGGTTTCATTCAGAAATCTCTTATCTTACCTGCTGCTTGCAAGTAATTTGTTATACATTGACATGTTAATTTGAAATGATGTACTGTATCATCATTTTAGAATGTTTATATCAGTTCACAAATGCATGGCAAACAAGTTTGTATTTACAACTTTCTTCATGTCATAAACACTTATAAAGTTTTAGACTTGATAGATCATGTCTTTAAAGCATTGTAAGGTCATTGTTTTGGTTGCTCTAGATAATGTTTTTTGATGGTTTGCAAAGCCACAGTTTTAAGCTTTTAGAAAACATGATTTCAGTGGAAATTATGGATCTAGTGGTATTTATAGAGTGAATATGTTATTGCAATTAAAAAATACATTGGTTGTACAGTGTGTTTTGGTTTCATGCATGCGAACATCCATAGAAATCAAGATGTGATGCCGCCAGCTATTACGATATATTTAGTATATATAACATTCAATCTTCCTGCATGTTTATCTGAAGGTATAGAGGAGAGTAAGACATTGCTGTGTTGTAATCATCATCATGATGCTGCATATTCTCTACAGAACACTTCTTTTTTTGCAGCGTCACTGAAATACCTCACTCATACATTCTGAGTTTACCCATGCTTGCAGTTGTTGAGAATTTTTGTTTCAAAAACATTAGTTGCATATCCTTTACAGGATGTCGCAATCAATCCCAGTATGTTTTTTTCTGTTTGTGATTTCTTGGCAAGTGTATGTTCAGTAGTTTGCTGTGATTTCTTGGCAAGTGTATGTTCAGTAGTTTGCCATTGCTTTCTGAATGACAGGGACTCATACCATTGTATGAAAGCCAGCATATAGTGGTCTGCTTCCAAATCACCTGTAGCTGTGCTTTGAATGCAGAATTACAAATACGCTTGTAACCCCTTTGCCATAGTGCAGGTGTTTGTTTCAAAGCTGTGTAAAATATGAATTTATAATGGGACTGTTTCACATCATCTTAAAAACAGAACAAGAAAGCCAGTCCTGTCGCAGGGATTTTCTGAGGGTATGTGAAGCGTTTGGATCATCATATTTTTTTAGGTCTGTGTGCATGGAGGAACAGGCAACCAGTCTGTCCCTCCTACAGCAAACGGCAAGTGCATGCATTGAACCCTCATTCATTGTCGCTTACGATTAAATGACAGTTTCTTAAAGATACTGGTCTTCAGTCCTTTAATAGTTGAGCGGTTCTCCCATCTCATCTGTAGCCATATTGATGGTTTCTGTAATTTCCTGTTTGCATCCTTGTCTTGGTTGGCTTCTGGCTTGTTTTCTAAGGACCATGCCTTCCATTGCTTGTCTTGTCATGTTGTCTTTGATTATCCACACAGAGGACTGGTATGAAACAGATTGTTTAGGTGATGTCTGACCACCGTTAATCTTTGTTACCGCCCATAAACTTACTTATGGGAAGTTAATGCAGTGGTGTTCCCTTGCCTTCCAGATGCACTTGAATAGCTGGCATACATGTACACAGGCTCCATTGCTGCACGTCTAGCTTCCTTGTTTTTTAATTACTGACATATGTGCCATAACTTGTGTGTGCCTGGAGAGTGATGTTTGTCTCCCTTAGCTGATAATTTAAACCCTTTACAGGGCAGACGCTTGTCCTGAATGGGCAAGATTTTTTCAGGTTCGGTAAAATTTCGGGTTGCATTAGTAAAAACATCACAAATAAGGTGTTAGTCAACCGATTTTAGTTAAATAAACAACACAATAAAGGGAAAAGCATGCAGAATATGTTACTCATGTGATTGTTGTCGGTAATCCATATATGAACACAAATATTTACGAAATACAGCATGTTGTTTGTGATTTTCTGTCATCTATACGGCAATTTACAAACACATTTTCAGAATCATAATCACTTTCTTTAAAGTCCGACTGGTGACTGCTAATGCAAAGTAACACTTTTCACTGATATCTAGCTCCGATTAATAGTCAACTTCGTGCCCTTTAATGTCACTTACATTGAACCTAGCGAAATCTCGGCTATCACTTGAAGAATCACCTAAATCCATTTTGAAAAACTAAGCGTAAAAATCCCGAAAACTATCAAAAAAAGTCCATAAAAGTCCATTCAAATTCATTGTAGGCGCTTACAAATGGTGGCCACATTGTCAAGCTATCGGCGAAAGCAAAAGTAGCCGTCGGGAATGTCGGAAAGCCATTTTTTTTTTGTCGGAAAATGTCGGAAAGCCATGATTTTTACAATGCATAATAGTATCGGACGTAAACGGCCGATATGCTCGTTTAAGCGATCTGCCGCAAATGGACGTTTTGCCCTGTAAAGGGTTAAGGCTGCTTGCCCAGGCAGTCGCCATACAGCTAGGATTTTGTTTAGAAGACCCAGCCTTATTGGGGATGGAATATACTTCCATGATGTTGGAGGTGGAAATTGTGAGTCCTTTATGTACATGGAGATGAGACCATGCTATCTTATACATGTGGTATAACTATGTGTATGGTCTAGTGGACCAAGGCCCAGTGTGATACTTTGTGGGTGACTTCCACTTCAGACAGCCAAGAGTAGACCCTGGCATGGTGTAATGATAGTTGTATTTTTAACGTACAGGTTTTATAGCTAAGTTGCCCTGTGGATGCCCTGTTACCTGTTGATTTTATTTTTAAATTGTGTGCTGTTTCTAGGATCTTTTAGCATGAGACATAGAAGTTTAATGGGAAAGTTGTCTGTCCTACCAAATGTTTAGTGTATTGTGTTTCTATGGTCTTTTAACTTGGTATAAAGAAGTATTCTAGGCAAGTTGTCTATACTTTGGTATTCTTGTTTTTTCACGTGAAAAAGAATCGGTAAAAGAAAGTTATTTAAGCACAACTTCTGAAAGAGCAGAAACGTCTTTAAAAGCTTTTTAGGGGATGAAATAGTCAAAATACCAACCAAACCATATGTTTAATTATGCTTAAAGCAATTTTCAAAGCAACATAAGGAGATGGTGTTAAGATTATGAACAGGACACATCAGACTGACATGTCATCTATATCACAAGTTTAATTCTCTGTGTGCTGGGAAATAGCTCCATGTTGGTCACCTAGTCCTGATAGATTCACCTGATCTCTGTGTGCTGGGAAATAGCTCCATGTTGGTCACCTAGTCCTGATAGATTCACCTGATCTCTGTGTGCTGGGAAATAGTTCCATGTTGGTCACCTAGTCCTGATAGATTCACCTGATCTCTGTGCTTGGAAATAGCTCTGTGTTGGTCACCTAGTTCTGATAGATTCACCTGATCTCTGTGTGCTGGGAAATAGCTCCATGTTGGTCACCTAGTCCTGATAGATTCACCTGATCTCTGTGTGCTGGGAAATAGCTCCATGTTGGTCACCTAGTTCTGATAGATTCACCTGATCTGTGTGTGCTTGGAAATAGCTCTGTGTTGGTCACCTAGTCCTGATAGATTCACCTGATCTCTGTGCTTGGAAATAGCTCCATGTTGGTCACCTAGTTCTGATAGATTCACCTGATCTCTGTGTGCTGGGAAATAGCTCCATGTTGGTCACCTAGTTCTGATAGATTCACCTGATCTCTGTGTGCTGGGAAATAGTTCCATGTTGGTCACCTAGTTCTGATAGATTCACCTGATCTCTGTGTGCTGGGAAATAGCTCCATGTTGGTCACCTAGTCCTGATAGATTCACCTGATCTCTGTGTGCTGGGAAATAGCTTCATGTTGGTCACCTAGTCCTGATAAATTCACCTGATCTCTGTGTGCTGGGAAATAGCTCCGTGTCGGTCACCTAGTCCTGATAAATTCACCTAATCTCTGTGTGCTGGGAAATAGCTCCGTGTCGGTCACCTAGTCTTGATAAATTCACCTGATCTCTGTGTGCTGGGAAATAGCTCCGTGTCGGTCACCTAGTCCTGATAAATTCACCTAATCTCTGTGTGCTGGGAAATAGCTCCGTGTCGGTCACCTAGTCTTGATAAATTCACCTAATCTCTGTGTGCTGGGAAATAGCTCCGTGTCGGTCACCTAGTCCTGATAAATTCACCTAATCTCTGTGTGCTGGGAAATAGCTCCGTGTCGGTCACCTAGTCCTGATAAATTCACCTAATCTCTGTGTGCTGGGAAATAGCTCCGTGGTGGTTACCTAGTCCTGATAAATTTGCCTGATCTCTGTGCTTGGAAATAGCTCTGTGTTGGTCACCTAGTCCTGATAGATTCACCTGATCTCTGTGTGCTGGGAAATAGCTCCGTGTTGGTCACCTAGTCCTGATAGATTCACCTGATCTCTGTGTGCTGGGAAATAGTTCCATGTCGGTCACCTAGTCCTGATAGATTCACCTGATCTCTGTGCTGGGAAATAGCTCAGTGTTGGTCACCTAGTCCTGATAGATTCACCTGATCTCTGTGTGCTGGGAAATAGTTCCATGTCGGTCACCTAGTCCTGATAGATTCACCTGATCTCTGTGTGCTGGGAAATAGTTCCATGTTGGTCACCTAGTCCTGATAGATTCACCTGATCTCTGTGTGCTTGGAAATAGCTCTGTGTCGGTCACCTAGTCCTGATAGATTCACCTGATCTCTGTGTGCTGGGAAATAGCTCTGTGTTGGTCACCTAGTCCTGATAGATTCACCTGATCTCTGTGTGCTTGGAAATAGCTCTGTGTCGGTCACCTAGTCCTGATAGATTCACCTGATCTCTGTGTGCTGGGAAATAGCTCCGTGTTGGTCACCTAGTCCTGATAGATTCACCTGATCTCTGTGTGCTGGGAAATAGCTCCGTGTCGGTCACCTAGTCCTGATAGATTCACCTGATCTCTGTGTGCTGGGAAATAGCTCCGTGTTGGTCACCTAGTACTGATAGATTCACCTAATCTGTGTGTGCTGGGAAATAGCTCCGTGTTGGTCACCTAGTCCTGATAGATTCACCTGATCTGTGTGTGCTGGGAAATAGCTCCGTGTTGGTCACCTAGTCCTGATAGATTCACCTGATCTCTGTGTGCTGGGAAATAGCTCTGTGTTGGTCACCTAGTCCTGATAGATTCACCTGATCTCTGTGTGCTGGGAAATAGCTCTGTGTTGGTCACCTAGTCCGGATAGATTCACCTGATCTCTGTGTGCTGGGAAATAGCTCCCTGTTGGTCACCTTCTACAGCCCTACCCCACTAACAACCATGAACATCAAGTAAATATGACACCAACCAACTTCATTTCATCAAAACCTGGTTGCCCAGCTGTGTAATCTGTCCACATACACCTTTCTGTCTTCCTCTGCTTCATTTGCCTACTATTTTCCCACATAAGGCTAATTTTCTCTATTCCACTTGTGTTGATACTGTCTGATAAATTTCATGTCTTCTTATTCTGTTTTGACAAGTGATCTAACAATGCCAGCAGCTGTCGATACCTCGGCATAATATCTTGGCTTTTTGTATGTGTTTGTTGTGTAAAGGAACACTGTCACTTGATTGGTGCTCATTTCTTCCCCCATGTATCATACAAGGGGGCATCCCCAGCACAGTGCATGAACTCCAAAAACCTGCAAAAAATCCACATGTCAGTATAAAACCAGAAAAAAAAACATTCAGGGAAAGGGGATATTTTTCTGGGAGAAGAGACAGGCCAGCACAAAGAAGGACACATGACTTTGAAAAACCCCCTAGAAAATAAAAAGGGTCTCCATGCGAAGGGCTTATGGAGGGGAAACCTTCCCCCGCGTTCAAAAACACAGCTGCGCCCGATTTGGCAGCAGACCAAAAACGAGATGGTAGGGGACCCGGGGTCTTAAAAAGCAATTTACGGGAAGGAAAAATTTCCCAAAGGGACATCAACTTTAACAGAAAAATGAGGTTTTGACAGCGTTTGTCCTGTAAAATAGATATGAAAGTAAAAAAAGGCAGGGAAAATTTAAAATCGGAAGGGGGAAAACTGGCCATTGTTTGGGGAGTCTTCTCTGTGGCCATGATGGCAGTTCATTCTGCAAATTGAAATTTCCCCCACTGGTTGAGAAAACGACTGCCCTAAGCTACTCACCTGTTCTTGAGTTGATTATGTTGCGAATGTAACAGCCAACAACCGGATTCGTTGGGAGCCATGATAGCTTAGTGGCTAGATGCTGGAATAGTGGTCATAAGTTTGAATCCACATCATGGTCAATTTTAAAAAACTGGCTTGGGCTCCCTGGTTCGACCCTAGTCTAAAATGGTTATCAGGAAATCCATTAGGAAGTAAAGGTGGCCAAGTCATACAGACCACATCAACCACCCAGTGCTGATTGGTTGATAAAATGTTTGGTCCTGTATGTGGCGTTGAAAAGTGTCCTTGTCTGTTTTACTTGACCAGTGCTTCTCAAGTTAAGTTACCAGCTGTACTTCTAGCCACTCCCCTTCCAGGAAACATTGCTAGAGCACGTGAAGCCTGTTAGACTACAAGACATTCATAAATGGCTGCTTCAGGTAAACTCTGTCTCATGGCTGATGCTGCCATTGAAGTGTGAAGTCTTCATATAAACATGGCTATGGCATGTTAGATGCGATGGCCAGTTCCCATCCTATCCACCATTCCAAGACAATTTCCAGACAGTTCTTACACTTATCAGGTACTTGTGAGGTTGGGTCTACCACACAGCCAGTTTGGTGAGATCAAATCCTCTCACTGCTGGGGGTTAAACCTAGGCCACTTTACTGGGAAGCATGCACACTAATCAATGTAGATTACAGCTTACATTACTTCTATGGTCTTGTCTTCAGGATCCTGTAGTTCTCTTGAGTCAACCCATCTAGAAATGTGCTTATTAACATTGCTACAATAGTTTAGTTGCTGCTGTAACCAATGGGCATTTGTTATCTGAAAACGTGACAAGTTGTACTTTATCAACAGTGCTAATGTGCCAATTTATTATTATTATTATGTTTAGCTTCGTATGTTATATAAATTATATTAGAAGAGAAATATTTGTCTGTGTGATTTCTGTGTTTGCTGTGCGTCTTTCTGTTAACTCTTTAGTATATGATTTAAGAAGCCAGTCTTAAATGACTTGTATTCCCATATAATAAAACTAAACTGAAAGCCACTCAAGAAGTATTGTTACAAGTGGCTTGGCTTGTGTCCCAGCAGTGGGCTGGACATTGTTACAAGTGGCTTGGCTTGTGTCCCAGCAGTGGGCTGGACATTGTTACAAGTGGCTTGGCTTATGTCCCAGCAGTGGGCTGGGCATTGTTACAAGTGGCTTGGCTTGTGTCCCAGCAGTGGGCTGGGCATTGTTACAAGTGACCTGGCTTGTGTCCCAGCAGTGGGTTGGGCATTGTTACAAGTACCATTGGTATCTAATAATATTGGATACCTAGAGTGTGCCGGCTCTATGGCGAAGGGATAATGGACACAGTTTGTAATTCTGCATACCGCGTTAGAAACACAGCTGTGGGTGATTTGAATGCAGACCGCCTTGCGTTGGTTTCATACAATGATATGACTGCCAGTCATTCAGAAAGCAATGACAAACTACTGAACGTAAACTTGCCAAGAAATCACAAACTGCCAAAAAATGTTGGGGTTGACTGCGACATCTTGTAAATAATATGCAACTAATTTTAGAGTGCAGTTTTCTCAGAGACGCTAGGGAGTTGTTGCTGGGGAGAGTTTGTGCTTTATGCGATGCTTTCAGCAGGCCGCCCTGCGGGAAGAAACCGAACCATATGGGATAAAACCTCAGGCAATTAAATCAGCCTAGACCTACTAGAGGTGCTGTTGAAAAACTCACAGCAGTTGGAAATTGCAAAGAGTTGGCAATAAAGTGACTGCTCTGGCAAAACTGTTGGAAAGGAAACCTACCCACCTGTAGGTAGAATCTGTTACCTTCAGTAGAGTTTATTTCGAGAAAGTAAACTCAATACAAAGGCATGCCAATGTCAGACACACCAGCCTCTGAGGGACAGCAGTACATAACTAGTTGTGACACGCACCCCTCCCAAGAGAAACATAGGAGATATTGAGTATGCTGAATGGTTTTGGTTGTTTCTGAATTCATTTATCCATTTTATAGCTTTTAACATATGGAGGCCGGCTTAATGGCGAAGGGGTTACGGATGCAGTTCGTAATCCCACATATTGCATTCGAAACACAGCTGTGTTGGTTTTTGTATGAAATTGTATGGGTGCCGGTCATTTAGAAAACAATGACAAACTACTGAATGTAAACTTGCCCAGGAATCATGAACAGCCAAAGAATGCTGGGGTTGACTGCTACATCCGTAAAGGATATGCAACTAACTTTATTTTAACATATGGAGATAGAAAATAAAAAGTACACATATGTTGGTATGTACGAAAGCATATGGTCGAGTGTCAAATATATCCTGTATTAGAGTGTTAAATGTATCTGTATCGATAAAGGAAGTGTGCAGATTTTTAAGGATTTGCAGGTCATGTTATGTTTATATTGACAGTGTTTCAAACACTGTAGCATGGCTTCTGTGATTTTATTTTGTCATGTGTGATTTTTGCCTGGTGAATTCTTCCTATTAAAAAAAAAACAATATGCCACTTTATTTTTGTATGGCATTTATACATTGTGTGCCATTTTGTGGAATACAAGTGTTGCCAGATTTCTCGTAGGTTAGCTAACTTCTTCCTAAATGCTCTTTAATTACTTTCTCTTTCCTAAATTGCTAGTTATATTGGCATGAAGTATAAAGATGTAGATAAATATTTATGTTGAAATAGTTTCTATTTATTGGTTGTTTATTTTTGCTTCTTCTTCTTCTTCTTTCGTTCGCTTGAAATATGTCTATAACTGCAGTGCTATCTCTTGTATGAATTGAACTGTCTTTTTCAGTTCACACAGCGGTCCATAGAGTTTATCTTCCACTGTCGTCTCTCTAGGCCAGAAGGTTTGCCTAGATGTGTTATATTTTGGGCAGTCTTGGAGTATGTGCTCTGCTGTCTGCGACGCCAATCCACATGTACACATGGCTGTTTCACCAATCTTGAATTTTGTATACATGTGGTTGCGTAATCTATTGTGCCCTGTTCTGAGGCGCAGAATAATGACTTGTTCTGGTCTATCCATAACGTGGTAGTCATCTTGAGCAGGTTTAGGTGGCTTTCTGACTGATTTGATCATTCTTTTCTTTTGGTGGTATGTTACAGGCACATCAGGCTGTTCTTCTTTGGCTCCTTCCTTAGCCAATTGATCAGCTCTGTCGTTCCCGGGTACTCCACAGTGGGATGGTATCCACTGTATGGTGACCTTATGCTGACTGCTAAGTTCAGAAAGTAGTGTCCTTAGTACTTGGCAATTTCCCAGACAGGAGAGCCTCGAGTACTGATTTTGCATCTGTCAATAGCACCACAGGTTGTGTACCATTGCTGGTATTTAGTAATTTCTCTGTTGCTATCTTGATTGCCTCAATTTCAGCATCGTAGTTATGGCAGTACTTTCCTGTCGGTACTCTAGCTGTGTCCCTGGTATTATTTGGGTATTCTATGTACACTCCCGCTCCTCCATTTCGAACAGCATTTTGTGCTGACCCATCTGTGTAGACTCGGATCCAGAGGTCCTGTGGGTATTCTTCATCAAGGAAGCTGAGAGTGGCTGTTCTGCGCTGCACACTGTTCTGATCTTCCTTGTCAAATATTCCTCTCACTTTTGTCTGGATTTGTAATGATAGTCTATGCTCATCTTTCCATGGAGTTCGCTCTGGAATAGTTGTTAGGGGGATACCAACTGTGGGCAGATCGGTGGTTTCTCTGCAGAGTCGTTTGGCCTGGTGGATAAAACTACTTCTTTTCAACCGCCCCATAGCTAGGTTTTCAAATCTGTTCTTCATAGGGTGGCCTGGCAAGCTGAGGAACTTTTCTGCTTGTATTAGCGTTTTCATATCTCTGCGCTCACTCAGTGCTTGTGTCCTCCCCATCTTCTCCATTTCCACTATAGGGGTTGATCTCATCCCTCCTGTGGTGACTCTAAGTGCTTGATTTTGCACTTTGTCCAGCTCTTGTAGTGTGGTTTTTGCTGCCGAACACCATGCAGTTGACCCGTATTCCAGGTGTGGTCGTATGCTCTGTTGATAAACTTTGCTAAGTATTTTTCCACTGGCTCCCCATGTGGTTCCACTTAGCTTTCTCAGGATGGCTATTTTCCTTCTGGCTTTTGCTACTGCTTTGTTGATGTGCTTTCTCCATGTCAGCCTGCCATCAAATGTTACTCCAAGGTACGTTGGTTCTTTATCTTCTCGTAGGGGTGTTCCATTTATCTGGATGGTCCCTGCCTTTTGTTTTGGAGAGAGGGTAAATAGGGTGGTGCTGCACTTGTCAGTGTTTATGCTGACACACCATCTATTTGCCCATGCAACAAATGTATCTACAGCTCTTTGTAGTAATCTGGTGGCCACTGATGCATGTTCATTTGTGCTCCATAGAACCAGGTCATCGGCATACATTGCGGCTTTAATTCCATGCGGTAGATTAGCAACGAGATCATTGATGAAGATTAGAAAGAGTGTGGGGGACAATACTCCGCCCTGGGGAACTCCGTGACGCAGTAGTACTTTCTTGCTCTTTAGTCCGTCTATCTGTACTCGGGCTCTTCTGTTGTGCAAGTATGCTTTCACCCATTTGTACATTCTTCCATTGACTTTGCAGTTTCTCAGTTTATTCATCAGACCTTCTTTCCAGACTTTGTCAAAGGCTTTCTTCAAATCTATCCATGCCGCAAGCACCAGCTTCTTCTCTTAGAATGCATCCTCAATTTCTTGAGAGAGGTAGGTTATCTGATCTTCCGTAGAGTAGCACTGCCTAAAGCCAGCCTGCTGTGGCACAAGGATGTTTTTACTTTCAATGTACCACTGCAGTCTGTGATTGATGATGCGCTCCAGTGTTTTGCAGAGACAGCTGGTGAGGCTAATTGGTCTGTAGCTAGAGGCAATGGAACTATCTTTCCCTGATTTTAGGAGGGGTATCATGATTGCTTCTCTCCAGGCTTGTGGAACACTGCCTAAGGTCCAACTGTTATTGAAGATCTGCAACAGCTTTGCTTTGGCCTCTGTTCCTAGGTTCCTGATCATTTCATTGGAGATACCATCAGCTCCTGGTGACTTTCTCATTTTCAGTTTTGATATGGCTAGCTCAAGTTCGCTGATTGTGATGGGTGCCTCCAGAACCTCATGTACTATTTCCTTCTGTCCTGTATGTTGCCGTTTCTCTTGAATCTCTTGTTGTTTCTCTGGACTGATTTTGATATTGTTATCTTGTGCGAATGAGTCCGCAAAATGGTCAGCTGCTTGCTTTCTTGTTAAGATGTTTCCATCTTTATGTAGTGCAATTTTTGAGTTTCTCCCTGTGCCCTCATCGTTAAGTTGTTTTATTAGCTTCCACAATTTCCTTGTGTCTCTTTCAAAGATCAGAGACTCTGTTTTCTCCTGCCAGCTTTTCCGTCTAGCCTGCAGCTTGGCCCTTTGAAATTTGGCTTTTGCATGCTGGAATTTATTGTGGTGCTCTTGGCTGGGTGTGGCCTCTGCTTGCTTTCTACATACTTCCACATCATTATGCAACTGTTCCAGTTCACTACTCCAGTAGGGTTTATATTGTTTACGTGGTTTATTTTTACTGATTTCATTTTTTTATGGGTCTTCTTTATCAGTTTTTGGTTTGTTTTAACCCATTTATAGGTAAACGCGGCTAATAGGTTTAATGCCCTTAAACTTTCTCTTCTGACCGTCACATATTGGGTTTGTTTCACAAGCCAGTCAGTTGGACTTAAATGTTTCCTTTTTGTTCTTAACTAGTGGACGTAAATTACAAGTATCTCAGAAGTCGGAGTGGGTTCGCCCGATGAAGGGGAACATTGATAATAGGGAAGTCTAACCCTGATGCACAATATTTCCAGTGCACTCACTAGTAGTAGCAAATATTAGTAGCAGTAGAACATGTGTGCACTGCGCTTGGGATCTAAGTGAGCGAACAAAACAAAATAATATATATCTATTTTTGAGATTTATTGATAAAAGCATTTTGGTCGTGGTCAAAAGAATTAGAGTGCTTGCTCTTAAATTTGCTGTGGGTTGATGGCCAGGTAGCACATTCAATTCCTTCACCAGCATTAAGTTGAACTCTTACATTAACTTCTCGTTCAGAAAGCAGTGGCAAACTATTGAACATAAATTTGTCTATAAAATCAACCTGGGGTTAATTGCAACATTCTGCAAAGGAGATACAGCATTTATTTAAAGAGATGGCTCCATGTTAAAGGATATGGTGGAGGTCAGGTGAAGGGGCAGTGCTCTATAGGAAGACAGCATTACGTGAGGATAGACAACATAAGTTGGCTGGCACACCAGAGGTTCAACCAACGAATTCAACCTGTGGTGCACATTGAAAAACAACCTCAAGAACTACAAATAGCAACTGTACAGTGCATCCTGGATTAAACGAAACTCATCCAGCAGAAAACAATGCAGGAACGGGGCTCGGATGGCTGCAATCAAAATGGAAACCGAAGAAACAACACATCCTACATGACCTGAAAGTAATGCATGAGTTGATGGTTCAGGTGGTGGAAATTAAGGAGGAAACTAAAGAAACGGAAGAAAATTTAAGAAGAAGAACACATACTGAATTTACTCAAAGAACGAAACAGTCATAACAGACGAGTCACAAAGGAAGTCCCAGGCAGATAACGAAGCAAGAGAAAAGGACAAAGTATCAGAAACTGAAGACAAATACGACTACATATCACCAAGAAGGAGACCACAAAGATACAACAACAGACCTAGATATGGGGCGAGAGGCGGATGGAATCACACTCGGAAAGACTGATGACTCGAAGCCTTAGAAGAGCACAAACCTGGCCAGACTTGTCAAGCAGCAACAATGAAGAAAACTACATAAAGCAAGAAATGCAACAGAAATTAGAAAGCAAAACACACAACTCTATCTCCACCAGCAGATGCAGAAAATAGACACCATAGGGCCCCAATTATAACACGTCCACATTCTGGCATTTGAACAGGGCTTGAGCAATTTTGTCTACATATTGATTGGATTGAGGCTCCATCAATGCCCTCAAAGAGTTAGACCACAGTCAGGACTTTCAGCTAACTGAATCAATATTCATCATCTCATCTTGTTCCTCTTGTACCTTGCGGTGTCAGGGGGAAACATAAACAGTGGGAGAGTGCCCGTGTATGGGCTTCATATATCAAGATTCCCACAACTCTGTTATTCCCTCTGTCCATCGTTGACATCAATGAATATTAATAGCTAGAATTCAAAAGTTTTCATTAAAGATCAGAGTGACTGTAAAAACACGCAAAAACATGAGCAGGCTTCTCAACCAGTACCAACCCAGATTGGTAGATGTAAGCCAAGATGTAAAGTAGAGAAGCCCTTTTCATGCCAAGTAGAGGAGCCCTTTTCATGCCATTGGTGGTCGTGCTAGTGTAATTGTTACAGGGTTGCACTGATAATGTTATGAGCACGCCAGATAAGGGTGCTACATCTGCATTCATCATATGCAAAAGAGGGAAAGATGCCGGTTATTCCTCCATGCACAAAATATGATGGTCCTAATACAGTAGTTCCCAAGCTTTTCAAGCAGTGGGCCATAACTATTTTCGGTAGTTAAGCGGGCCACAACAAATTATAAAAGTCGGGCAATATTCTGACCTTTCTGAACTTAAATGTTCAATCAGTTTTGAAAATCGTTATTAATGTAATTAATTGACAGTTGTAACTGTTCTTCATAACCAGTTACTTAAGTTCAGATGCCAGTTTATCAATGTCTGGGCACAAATCTGTCGTGCCCAAAGTCATAAGCGCAGCGAGGTTACTGTCGGTGAGTCTGGAACTTTGCTTGTTTTTTTATAACCTGTCATTCGCGGAAAATGACTGCTTGAGCCCACTTTCTAACAACTGGCGGGCCACAAGTGGGCCGTGGTTTGAGAACCTCTGTCCTAATACAATAGAGGCCCATGGTAGTTTTCTGCTACTGGACTATGTTTTGTTTACATGAGGCTTGCCTGCTTCATGGCGAAGGTGATACGGACGCATTTCGTAATCCTGCATACCGACTTTGAAACACAGCTGTGGGCGATTTGTCAGGAGATCGCCTTGTGTTGATTTTCATACAATGATATGAGAGCCAGTCATTCAGATATCAATGGCAAGGTACTGAACGTAAACTTGCCCAGGAATTACAAACAGCCAAAACATGCTGGAGTTGACTGCGACATCCTGTACAGGATATGCAGATAACTTCTTTTTTTGGGTATATGGTGCTATCCTCATATTTCTAGGCCAATCAGCACTTGATGGGGTCAGGGTCATCCCATCCGCCTAGACTTGCCATGTACTGTCCTGGCATCAGTGTTAAGCTGGGTGGACTTGGAAGCCTAGATAACTGAACAATAATCATCTTCTCAAAGAGGATTTGAACACATGACCACTGGGCCAGGGTGCAAGCATGCTAGCCACTGCTTTACTACAAGGGGGCTTCAAATGAAAACCTTAAATTGTTTTTATTTGGTAATCATATTCTGAAAAAGTAAAGAACAAATCTATCATTTTTCGATGTAGTCACCACTGCAATTAATGCAAGTCCTCCAGAGTCGATAAATTGCTTGGATTTCTGTAGAAAAATTGACTCTGGGGTCACTACTCGGTGTGCCTGACCCGGTCATGAACAGTCTGTCGCAGAAGTCACATCGTTTTGAAACGACCTACTCCACTCATACACTTGCTGGAATAAACAGGCATGCATTGGCGTACTGGACCTTCATTCGCCAATAAATTTCTATAGGTTTCACTCCTTCACTGATCAACAAATGGATAACAGAACGCTGCTCCGTTTTGTTGCATGTCAAAAGTGGGGTGTCCATCTTTAAACTGTCCTTATGATATCACACGCTTAACACTCTTGACATCCTTAACAACAATATTGACAGGTTACAAGACAATGGCATGTTTAATGTAATTTCTATCACACTGTTAAGGTTTTCACTTGAAGCCCCCTCGTATATCTTCCATCAGGATATCTGCTGAGAAAAAAAAATAGGTAAAGATAGTCCCATAGCAGTTACTGTCAGGATGTTAAGTGATCAGTCCTCATATATTCTAGGTCACAACATGTTGAGATGGGCTGACCAGTGCCCTTACTTATCGTTTTTCTTTTCAACCAGTTCCTTAAAGCTTGATGCCCATTTGTATGCTGATGAAACCATTAATGATGTCATTAGAAACACCGTAAACTTAGGAAAAGAGGAGTCCTAGTTCTGGTTTCCCAGTAGATAGTTATACAAAATAGTCTGTTTCAAGATCTGTATAAATAGTGTATGACCAACAAGCAATCAATTTATCATGACACAAAACAAACACACACAATTATATTCACAAATAGCAGAGTATTTATTAATACACAAATGAAGGTTCTAAAGCACAGCAACAGAACATGTGTTCCCATACACCATACACATATTCTGTGTGTTTAGGTAGAAAAATCCAAGAATTCCCAATTTTACAGCAATATATTTAAGATTTGTATAAACATCATCATTACAAAATAAACAAACACAGACAAAATAATAAAAATTAAATATTGTTCACCTTATTTCAAAATAAAACATGTTTGTTTCTCCTTGGTTTAAATAGTATTGTTCAGTTTCAATCCTACTTTTCTCTTTTTTTCAGAGCAAATAAAAACTATGCTAGTTCATTCTGAAATAAAATACATATACAAGTGTTTTAATTTGTTACATTTATTTCCATTCAGCAATCACCACAAGCAAACACTAATCATTTACATGCCATCTTTTAAACATCCATCATATTTTAATACACAAAATGTATAATCAACTAACACCCCTAGGTAAATATAATAGTTGCTTGTACAATCATAGAAAAATTCATATTTAATAACACCGCTTTATGTAAGATAGTACAATATGCCAAACAGAAATATATGTTAAAAAGAGCAATATAAAATTTGCTATATAGGCCTATTTTTGTATTAATAACATTCTTGATACTCTCCTGAATTATTCTTAATCTGCGGACACCATCTTTCTTGAGTTTACTGAGAGTTATAATGAACAATAATCAAACTGAACACCATCTTTCTTGAGTTTACTAAAGTTTTTAAACAAGAACCTATAAGACTGAATATCATCTTAAGTTTTTCTAAAAGTGTAAAGTAAGAATAACAATCAAATTAAACACCATCTTGTCTAAGTTGACTAAAGGTTTAAAACAAGAAAAATAATCAAACTGAACACCATCTTACTTGAGTTTACTAAAGGTTGAAGATGAACAATAATCAAACTGAACACCATCTTACTTGAGTTTACTAAAGGTTGAAGATGAACAATAATCAAACTGAACACCATCTTACTTGAGTTTACTAAAGGTTGAAGATGAACAATAATCAAACTGAACACCATCTTACTTGAGTTTACTAAAGGTTGAAGATGAACAATAATCAAACTGAACACCATCTTACTTGAGTTTACTAAAGGTTGAAGATGAACAATAATCAAACTGAACACCATCTTACTTGAGTTTACTAAAGGTTGAAGATGAACAATAATCAAACTGAACACCATCTTACTTGAGTGTACTAAAGGTTGAAGATGAACAATAATCAAACTGAACACCATCTTACTTGAGTTTACTAAAGGTTGAAGATGAACAATAATCAAACTGAACACCATCTTACTTGAGTTTACTAAAGGTTGAAGATGAACAATAATCAAACTGAACACCATCTTACTTGAGTTTACTAAAGGTTGAAGATGAACAATAATCAAACTGAACACCATCTTACTTGAGTTTACTAAAGGTTGAAGATGAACAATAATCAAACTGAACACCATCTTACTTGAGTTTACTAAAGGTTGAAGATGAACAATAATCAAACTGAACACCATCTTATTTGACTTTACTAAAGTTTTAAAGCCGATCTCCCTGGCCTAGGAGTTAATGTTTTTCTCTGTAATCCCATATATTCTCGTGAGTAACGTAACCTGTGCGAGAATCGGGTGTGGTTCTCACCATGTTGGTAACTTACGGGGTATGTGAGCCGGTCGCTCAGAAAGCAATGGCAAACTACTGAGTGTAAACTTGCCTGGTACATCAACAGCAGCTGAAAAATGCAGATGTTGACTGCAACGTCCTGTAAGGTATATGAAGAAAAAAAGTTTTTAAAAAAAGAACAATAATTAGGCTGAACATCATCTTGTTTAAGTGTTTCTAAAAGTTTAAAGAATAACAATCAAATTAAACACCATCTTGTCTCAGTTCACTAAAGGTTTAAAACAAGAAAAATAATCAAATTGAACACCATCTTACTTGAGTTTACTAAAGGTTGAAGATGAACAATAATCAAACTGAACACCATCTTACTTGAGTTTACTAAAGGTTGAAGATGAACAATAATCAAACTGAACACCATCTTACTTGAGTTTACTAAAGGTTGAAGATGAACAATAATCAAACTGAACACCATCTTACTTGAGTTTACTAAAGGTTGAAGATGAACAATAATCAAACTGAACACCATCTTACTTGAGTTTACTAAAGGTTGAAGATGAACAATAATCAAACTGAACACCATCTTACTTGAGTTTACTAAAGGTTGAAGATGAACAATAATCAAACTGAACACCATCTTACTTGAGTTTACTAAAGGTTGAAGATGAACAATAATCAAACTGAACACCATCTTATTTGACTTTACTAAAGTTTTAAAGCCGATCTCCCTGGCCTAGGAGTTAATGTTTTTCTCTGTAATCCCATATATTCTCGTGAGTAACGTAACCTGCGCGAGAATCGGGTGTGGTTCTCACCATGTTGGTAACTTACGGGGTATGTGAGCCGGTCGCTCAGAAAGCAATGGCAAACTACTGAGTGTAAACTTGCCTGGTACATCAACAGCAGCTGAAAAATGCAGATGTTGACTGCAACGTCCTGTAAGGTATATGAAGAAAAAAAGTTTTTAAAAAAAGAACAATAATTAGGCTGAACATCATCTTGTTTAAGTGTTTCTAAAAGTTTAAAGAATAACAATCAAATTAAACACCATCTTGTCTCAGTTCACTAAAGGTTTAAAACAAGAAAAATAATCAAACTGGAGACCATCTTGCTTGAGTTTGCTAATGGTTTCAAACAATAATCAACATGAACTCCATCTTGTTTGAGTTTACTGGAAGTTTATAATGAACAATAATCAAAATGAACACAATGTTTGAGTTTACTGGAAGTTTAAAATGAACAATAATCAAAATGAACAACCCCATCTTGTTTGAGTTTACAGGAGGTTTAAAATGAACATTAATCACACTGAACACCATGTTAGAATAATAAGCAAAATAATCACCAAGATGTCTGAGTTCACTAAAGGTTTAAAACAAGAACAAGGTTATTCCAGGATAGATATTGCTACAGCAGTGTACAATTCAACTCTGACTATGCTGCGCACCACTTGAAGTGCTAAAACATCGTTCCAACTGTATCCGTCTCGACTTATAAAGGTCCCACTTGCTTAAACTCTATATTAAGTAATATATAAGGCCTGTATTCCATTCCACTATTTCTACAAGTCTCTTCTGGTAATGTGTGTGGTCACATGTGGTGGACTTACTAGCCATAGTTGAATTAGCTGATACCAATCAACAAGCTTCACATGGCTGTTACTAATCATAACTTGAAATTTACTCTAAAATATTAGCTCATAAGAAGGTAATTTTTTATTTGTAACATGCATGCTAAGAGGTGAAGATCCCATAAATGCTAAGGGGCGAAGATCCCATAAATGCTAAGGGGCGGGTGGCTGAGGGATCAGCATATCTATCTCGCACATATTATGTATGTTTGATCCTTGGTAAAACTTGCAGATATTTTTAAAATCATAGCTTGTAGGGTAAGTGGTGATTTTGGCAAAGGGTCGTTATTCCTCAGCCCAGGCAGGAAGAAGCAGAGACTGGACCTGTATTGTCAATGCAGCACAGTCAACTGGCTAACACCTGCTATCTCTGACACTAGATCAATTGCACAAATTGGGAGTGGAGCCTGGCCAAGCACGTTGTGACCGTCTTCGAGGGTGAGAGAGGAGACATTGCAACCACCTCCCCATGGGGACAATGAGAAGAGATACTCTGAGATGGCTGCTGCATATGAGGACGGAACAAGCATGGTGCTGGGTGTCGATCGTGATAGCATAACATAACATTCTTCAGTCCAGATACTCTCTCTCGACACTCGCTAACAATAGTATAAATGCAGTACAGATGAAAACATTAACTTATACGTATTATTTGTGTCTTACCTAAATATAAATTCAACTTCTTGTTTGAAACTCAAGGTAACATATATTGTATGCAGACAACATTATGCACATGATAAGGTTCATTAACACATCAGACAGCACGTATATGCACTCACGTTTGTAAGTAGAATAACATTTGTTATTATGTGTTCACAACCATAAATGAATCACAGAGCCTGGATGGGACAGATGGTAACATATTTATCAGGGCAAATAACAAGGCTGAATAGATAACATGCCGACAATATAACACAACAAATGGACAGTAGTTTGTGGACTGGGGCTTCGTGTGTCTACAGCAAGAATACAGACTTAGAGAAGAAGAGACACGCAATAAATTGCATGATTTATTGCCTGGCATATTTCGCTGCATCTTGCCAAGTACATACTGCAGAAATCACACAACATAAACTAAATGAATTAGATAAATTCTTCAAGCTGAAATATACAGTACACATATCCACACAGTAATTTGAATTATCTACCACATTTAAAGCTGGCATAAGCAATCGCCATTAATTCACAGAAGCCAACTTTGTGCAAACAGAAAGACATGATATTCACATTCATTTTAAAATTACCATGGCAGACAATTCAAATTACTGTGTGAATATGTGTGCTGTATATTTCAGCTTAAAGGATTTATCTAGTTACTTTAGTTTATGTTGTGTTATTTCTGCAGTATGTACCTGACCAGATGCAGTGAAAAATGCTGGGCAATAAATCATGCAATTTATTGTTTATGTCTTCATATTCACTATGGGAAAAACATTTTTTTAACTTAGAGAAGAAACCAGAAAATACTATGAGTGATAGTAAAACTAAAGGTACATTAAATAATGGGGTAAATTGTTACTTCACACTATATGAAGATGTAAGTGAATATGTGCAGCACTCGTGTACACACTTCAATGTGCACTGGGTATGTGGTGCTAGATGAATAATTGTATAGAGCAACTGCCTTTACTGGCATCAACATTTCCTGGTCCCATTTTCAATGGGTCTACCTAGCTGCCCAGAATGAACACAAAATATAGCCTGGAAACTCAACGAAAGAGTAGACGCACATAGATAAAGCGAACATTTCACACAAAGTCTGTATTAATGAACACAGGAACCAGAATATGTATATGTAACACTTAAGTATAACAATCACAGATAAATAATCCACATATTGCAATGAATACACACAAAAACAAAGCCCTATATGAGACAACATGTAAGTTGATACATGACCAAGTGCTTTGTTATTTCAGTTGAATGTCCTACATTTAGCAGGATTTTATGTGCTGATTTGCTACTTCAGCTAACAAATGGAGCCTAGGCCAGCTAGCAAATGGAGCCTAGACCAGCTAACAAATGGAGCCTAGACCAGCTAACAAATGGAGCCTAGACCAGCTAAAAAATGGAGCCTAGACCAGCTAATAAATGAAGCCTAGACCAGCTAAAAAATGGAGCCTAGACCAGCTAACAAATGGAGCCTAGGCCAGCTAACAAATGGAGCCTAGGCCAGCTAACAAATGGAGCCTAGACCAGCTAACAAATGGAGCCTAGACCAGCTAAAAAATGGAGCCTAGACCAGCTAATAAATGGAGCCTAGACCAGCTAATGAATGGAGCCTAGACCAGCTAACAAATGGAGCCTAGACCAGCTAGCAAATGCTACTTAGACCAGCTAACAAATGGAGCCTAGACCAGCTAGCAAATGCTACTTAGACCAGCTAACAAATGGAGCCTAGACCAGCTAATAAATGGAGCCTAGACCAGCTAACAAATGGAGCCTAGACCAGCTAGCAAATGCTACTTAGACCAGCTAACAAATGGAGCCTAGACCAGCTAACAAATGGAGCCTAGACCAACTAACAAATGGAGCCTAGACCAGCTAATAAATGGAGCCTAGACCAGCTAATGAATGGAGCCTAGACCAACTAACAAATGGAGCCTAGACCAGCTAATAAATGGAGCCTAGACCAGCTAACATATGGAGCCTAGACCAGCTAACAAATGGAGCCTAGACCAGCTAACAAATGGAGCCTAGACCAGCTAACAAATGGAGACTAGACCAGCTAACAAATGGAGCCTAGACCAGCTAACAAATGGAGCCTAGACCAGCTAACGAATGGAGCCTAGACCAGCTAATGAATGGAGCCTAGACCAGCTAACAAATGGAGCCTAGACCAGCTAACAAATGGAGCCTAGACCAGCTAACAAATGGAGACTAGACCAGCTAACAAATGGAGCCTAGACCAGCTAACAAATGGAGCCTAGACCAGCTAACAAATGGAGACTAGACCAGCTAACAAATGGAGCCTAGACCAGCTAACAAATGGAGCCTAGACCAGCTAACAAATGGAGCCTAGACCAGTTAACAAATGGAGCCTAGACCAGTTAACAAATGGAACCTAGACCATTTAACAATTGGAGCCTAGACCAGCTAACAAATGGAGCCTAGACCATTTAACAATTGGAGCCTAGACCAGCTAACAAACACAGCGTCAGTCATGATCTTCCACATGAGGTAGTCTGGCAATGACTACACACTGCTGTACATTGTGAGACTGCAAATACCACATAATTCAAATCCTAATTATTGCAAATCCCATGTACTTCAATCACATAAATTTAAAAAAAAAATATATCATAGATTTTAAAATACCACAGACTGCAAAATACCATAGATTGCAAAACACCATAGATTGCAAATGGGAGAATTCCTCAAATACTTTTCTCCAAAGTGCCAATTCATTTATAAGAATATTAAAATATAAGGCAAGAACCAAAAACACAATATACCTCACACTTTTTAATAAGGGTATGGCATTTCATGGCCGAATGGATAAGATTGCTCATTATTAAACATCTGGTATGCTGATGCCGAGGTAGTGGATTCAACCCCCTACATCAATCAGTTGGACTAAAATGTTGACTTATCATCCTTGACTTGGGGATGTAAATTACAAGTACCTCAGAATTTGGGGTGGTTCACCTAATGACAAGGGACACTGGTAATAGGGAAAGCTTACCCACAAGTAAACATCAGTCCAGTGCACTAGAAGTAGTAACACATCATCACATGTATGGACTACACTTGAGTTCAAAGCGAGTGAGCAAGAAAAAAAAATTGCATATCCCATACAAGACAGCCACGATGATCAAAGAAGATAAATTCACAACTCCTTTTCATCTGAGCAAGTGAAAATACAGAATTCACACTTTGCTGATCCAAATGCAATTCTTCTTCTTCTTCTTCTTCTTCTTCTTCTTCTTCTTCTTCTTCTTCTTCTTCTTCTTCAGCGTTCCGAGCCATTGAAATTCTTTGCTGCAGATACAATCCGTCCATTCGTCTCTGTGTTTTCATAGCTATGCTTTCAAAAATAATGTACATATTTTCTTTCATATATTTAACAGAGAAAAGCTGAATACACAAGGGACTACATGTCATGTAATCATATAGAAAATACCTCTGTATGAGTGTGCAAGGATATAGCTTCATATATATTAGGTGAGTTTTAAGTGTTATTTAATTTAAGCAGTTGTTTTCCAAAATCATGACCGCCCACACTTTCCGGCATGGCACATGATTGATTAATTGATTGATTTCCAAAAGGCGTCTCTTAGGCCCATCTTACAAGACTGAGTTAACATCAAAGCAGTATTTGATCAGGAACTACATTCTATAAATCATGTGTGTACATCCACCACATATCACATACGAAATTTGCATGCCACATGTATATGTCTATATGTGTGTTTATATATAGCTACTTCTAGGCCGGCTCTGTGGGAAGTGTTACAGACGCAATTTGTAATTCCGCATATTGCGTTAAAAAAACAACTGCGGACGATTTGGAAGCAGACCACCTTGCATTGGTTTTCATTTAATGATATGAGTGCCAGTAGTTCAGAAAGCAATGGCATACTCATTCATTCATTCATCCAGTAATATGTCCTTTGCAGAACCTCGCTGCTATAACAACTTTCCAGAAAACCTCTCGATCATAAGCTAGATGTCCAATATCCGATACACCCATCTGGAGATCATCCGCCATATCCTGCACCAATCTTCTCTTTGGCTTTCCTCTTCCTCTCTTCCCAGCCATATACCCCTCCACTATTGTTCTCTCCAAACTTTCGTGACATTTCAAGTGACCAAAGTATTTCAATTTTCTTTGTTTTAATGACAAATTACTGAATGTACACTCAAAGAAATATCTAACAGCAAAACAAAAAAAAACAAAAAACAAAAAATACTGGGTCTAATTGCGACGTCCTGTAAAAGATATGCAGCTAACTAACTACTAGGCACCTCCACCAGGCGGCAGATGGTGGAGTGATCTTTAGATTTAGTGACTAGGAATGAATGTGCTGAATAAGTGGCCAGGAACCAACACAGATTGTCGCCATTGAGCGGATGCAATTTTATTGTGTTGGGCAGATCGACTTCATTGCGGGTTTTTATCCCATATGGCCGAGTCTCTTTCAGCAGTGAACTGCCGAAAGTGTTACACAAAGTACGAACTCCGTAGCTCCAGCGTTATTCCCAGGAGTCTCCGAAAAAAATGCACCCGTGAACCGAAGGGCCTGGAATAAAACCCACAACCTTCAGAGCCCGAGTCAGACGGCTTGACCACTTCACCACGGAGATAACTGCAAAATACCTCACAACTCTGTGTATGACTATAAGGTTAAAAGGTGACGTAACTTCTCCCCTTGTTGCCTTGCAAAGCTCTTATCCATTCGACCTGCTGACCTGTACTGTAATGTTTACCATAGCCAAACTATTTCAGTTTCCGAGACATGATGCGGTTTGTGAGCTAGGTTTCTTCCATGTTAAGCTCTTGTAAAAGTATTTCTCTACTTCTAGAACTGCAGTATTCTACATTGTTCAGTAACATTTAAGTTCAATGGCCTTGATATTCTTCTTTAACCGAATTGGTGCTAAAGATAATAATATAATATATCACCAAATGTGACCTCCCATTTGGACCAAAGGACGATATAGTGCCATAATATGGTCATCATATTATTTATTTTATTTTGTGGTATCTTCCGCAATTTCAATGCTCAGTGAACAGAAATTCAGATTATAATATAGAGTGTATCCGGGAAGGTTAATTCGGTCAACAAACACCAGCAGAAGCTGGATGTGTCAGCCTAATGGGGCAAGAACGCAGCTCTGCTGTAAACAGGCACAATGCAATCAAGTCCGAAAAAACTCCAGATAAACGCAGAAAAAGAAGCAGAATATAGGGTGTATTTTTAACACAACATAATAGGTAAATACAAAACTTGGACCGGCAATATTTTCAAATGCTGCACAGTCATTAAAAATAAACTTGTACTTGTTAATTTGATGGGGATCGGCTAGCCAGTGGCTAAAATGCCGTGTTCTCCTTCGGGAGACCTGGGTATCCTCGGTAAGATGTGGATTTTATTCTGTCGGGGACAAAAAGAAAATCCTAACCTGCACAGTTCGCGGCGAATGCACCAGCCAGCGGGCCTTAATTCCTCAGAATCATTACCATGGTAGGTGAATCAAATTACTGTGGGAATATGTGTTATGTATTTCAGATTGAACTATTTATCGTATGGCTTGAGTTTATCCTGTGTGAATTCTATATTATGCACCCGAGGATATGCACAAAATATGCCAGCCATCAAACTGTGCAATCTATTGTTTGTTGTTTCATTATTCAAATTAACAATGGGAAAACATTGGTTGAAATTCTTTATCGCTAGTTCATTTTTGCAGCTAGGCTACATATTATGTTTGTCGATATTTACACAGTATATATATACCATAGCTTGTCGAATTCTTGTTAACTTACAGAATAAAACAGCGCAAATTAACAGTGACATTAAATAAGTAAATTATGCTAAACAATTTAGTACATCGAACTGACGGAAACAACTTGATCAATACACATTCAAGCCCTTCAGTTTCAATGAACAAGTGATGTGTAGTAGGTTCTTACCTATGAAACCCAACCATCAAAGAATGTCTCTTACTTTTTACATTTTGTCAGAGAGAACTATGGAGAGAGAGATATATGTTAATGAGGAAAAATTGGAGGTGGTGGAAAATTTTGAATATCTTGGGTCATTGATTACCAACAATGGTGACACAATGAAAGGAGTTAAAAGACGAATAGCTATGACTCTTCAAAGACTAAAACAACTGAATAAATTTTGGAGTGGGATAGATAGAACTACAATAATTAGATTTTTAAGAGCATGCATCTTTCCCATTGCAACATACGCATGTGAGACCTGGACACTTACTAAACAAGCTGAACAGTGCATAAATGTCTTTGAATATTTTAAATGTTATAGACGAGTTCTAAGAATATCTTGGGTAAAGAAAAGAACAAATGCATCCATACTTCAAGAGATGAATATTGAAGTATGTTGGCTATTAAAGACGATAAAACAAAGAAAATTGAAATATTTTAGTCACTTAATACGTCACGAAAGTTTGGAGAGACCAATAATGGAGGGGTATATGCTTGCGAAGAGAGGAAGAGGAAGGCCAAAGAGAAGATGGGTGCAGGATGTGGCGGATGATCTCCAGATGGGTGTATTAGAAGCGGGACATCTTGCTTATGATCGAGAGGTTTTCCGGAAGGTTGTTAATGTTATGGAAGCAAGGTTCTGCAAAGGACATACAATTTAATGAATGAATGAATGAAACTAAAGAAAACTGGCATTATCGGTGGTCTTTTCTACTGTGTATTCAGCCCCTTTAAAAGTAATGCACAAATGATTTTTCATAGTGATAATTTTCTGACTTGGAATCTGCTTCAGAATGTACAGGGACTGAAAGTATTGAAGTTGCAAATCAGGATAGACAATGATCAGTTATATATTTACCTATTTATCCTTCTTAAAGTATTAAACAATCATTATGTAATAACCAATTTACAATTCTAACAGTATATGATCAGTTATATATTAACATACTTATGATTCTTAAAGTATAGCACAATCAGTTATGTAATAACCAATTTACAATTTTAAAAGTATATTAAATATTTAACATATTTACCATTCTTACAGTATGGAATGATCAGTTATGTAATAATCTACTATACCATTCTAACATTATGTTTGTTTGTTTGTTGGTTAGTTAGTTGGTTGGTTAGTTAGTTAGTTATTTAGTTAGTTAGTTAGTTAGTTAGTTAGTTAGTTAGTTAGTTAGTTAGTGTCAGGTCTTAGTCAGATATGAGACGGGAGGCTCTGTGGCGAAGTGGTCAAGCCGTTTGACTCGTGCTCCGAAGGTTGTGGGTTCGATTCCGGGCCGCGCCCTTCGGTTTACGAGTTAAATGTTTCGGAGACTCCTGTGGGTCGTCGCTAAAAGCTACGGAGTTCGTGCTTTATGCGACGCTTTCCGTGCTGCGGAAAGAGGCCAAGCCATATGGGATAAAACCCGGTGCAATGAAGTCGACCCTGTCGACCTTTAAGCGACTTTATGACTGAGCTACCGTATAACAGTAGACGGTACTACCTGCTTTCTGTTAGCGCCAAACGTTGGGCGGCGCTTACCAAACCCGACACCCCACATTGTGCCAACGGCTTCGGGCGAAAGAGCGCAATTGGGAGGGTACAAGCCTTACCGTGGTGCGAGGAAATGCAACCTAAAGACAAAATGTCATGGCAGGGCAGACCAGGCCCTAAGCCTTGGTTGGCGGTTGGTCTAGGATCGAAGCTCCGACAGGCGGACAGTTAGAGCATTGATTTGCTGATCTGGCAGCTTCTGCAGCTGGTCTTGTTCCAGATGTCGAGGTGTTACCTTTCCTCTGGAGTGAACTAGACAGGCCGAGAGAGGGATCATGCTGCATGGGCAACACATGATCTCTATATTTTAGCCCAGGCTTTGTGCTATGGAGAGGCAATAACTCCATCCCTGGTCTTAACCGGTCTCGAAATCAAAGCGAGAGGCAACTGTTATGGAATAAAGACAAAGGATAAAATTATTGCAGATAAGTCACACACCGAGCGTGTGAGACGTAAGATGATGCATGATGGTGGAAATTACCACGTGTTCACATGCACCCACTGTGAACTGACATTTACCGCGCGAATTGGCCATATCAGTCACATTCGCTACCGCCATAGGTAAAAGTTATTATGCCTTTTTAAAGCACAAACTATCGTCTGTCAAGACGGCAAGGTGCCAATGATAGTTAGTTAGTTAGTCGACAGATCATCCTCATTGCATATCGAACCATTCAGTCCATAAGTGCTCGGATCCCCTGCTCAGCAAATCCCGCAGCGTGTAGCGGCTAACGACACCAGTTTTGTGTTGGTTTATCATCAATCTTCTTTGGCTTCCTGCGTAGTGTTCTTGTTTGGCCACCCCTCTTTTAATTTGCTGTTCTTGCAGTCTGGCCATGGTTGTAGATTCACAGTCATCACTTGGTTCACGCAAAAGTCTTACTTCTCGTAGAGCATTCAGAATGTCAGCCTGGTCCATGGCGCGTCCGCCCTCCACCGTAGCCTCACCTGCGAGCTTGTCAGCCCGCTCATTTCCTTGTACTCCCGCATGCCCTGGCACGAAGATGAAACTAATCTTTGCCAGCCGAGACCGCTCCAGAGACAGCAACCATTCTCTTCGGATCCACTTCACCTCTATCCTCTTGTTCATGTTCATTGAGTCGCTAAGGAAACAAGCCCTAGTGAATGTCTGTGTCTCGAGCCATGTTATTGCTTTACTTACTGCCATGACTTCCATAGTCAGGCTACTTGTGGTTACAGTGAAAGCACAGAGTCCTCCTTCACAATTCTCCCTCCGGCCCGAGTCGTAAAGGCCCATGAGCTTCTCACATGTCGCACGACCGACTCCTCTGTGTAGATAACAGCATCACCGTCTAGCGAATTCTCGAAAATCAACGCTTGTACTTCAGCCTCCACAGCAGCCGAATTTTCTTGTCTGCATTTTCTATCTAGTTAGATGCAAACTGAAAAGGATGTGCAGAAATCTGTTGGCACTTGTACCCACTCCTCGCCAGGTTCTAAGTCCTCAAGTGAACACACCTGTTGAAGAATGTCTTCGGCTTGACCCATCCACGACCGTCCTCTTTTTAACCTGCTGCCCTTCACCTTCATAATTTCACTATGCAGTGGATGTTGTGTGTTTGCGTTAACTCTGAGGTAGGCGTGTGTTCTAACATTACTATTCTAACAATACAATTCTAACATTATATAATCACTGATGTAATAACCTATGTACTTTTCTAATAGTGTATCATAAGTTACATAATGACCTATTTACCATTCGTACAGTATAAAATTATTGATTGCATAATGTCCTATCTATCATTCTTAAAAGTATATGTTTAGTCATGCATTAACCTGTTTACCATTCTTACTGTATATGATAGTCATGTAATAACCCATTTACCATTCTTGCAATATAAAATGATTAATAATGAATTACCTATTTACGATTCTTATAGTATAGGAGCCAGTCTTCGTGACGATGGCATTGCGGACCAATTCGTAATGCCGCTTACCCGTGTTCGAAACACAGCATGACCGATTTGACAGAAGACAGTGTCGCGCTGGTTTTAACGTTTTGGTATGGGAGCTGGTCGTTCAGAAAGCAATGGCAAACTGAACGTAAAAACTTGCCAAGACATCAACAACAGCAATAAAATTCTGGTGTTGACCACAACGTCCTACCACTCCTGCAGTATAAAGTGACCAGTTATACCATAACCTATTTACCATTCTTACCATATAAAATCATCAGTTATGTAACACATTCACCATTCTTCTTCTCCTTATCTTGTCCTACTGCTCTTGTCATGTAGTGTTGCAGAAAGCAGGCAGATGTATTTGTCTGTGTTTTGCTTGTCTTGTTGCTTGTACTAACCTCATATTTGATTTATTCAACGTCTCCTTTACTCCATCTAGTCAACTCTTCCTGGGTCGTCCTCTCGCATTGGATCCCAAAGTTCTCACTCAGAACGCTCTTGCCGCTGGTTGAGTTTGTTCCATTCTAAATAAATTCCTGAACCAATAAATTCTTTGGTGCTCTATAAAAACAGTAATAAGTGTTTTTAGTTTCTCATTTATTCCTCTATCTCTTCTTGTTTTTCAAGCTGTGTTTCTTATGCATCTCATCTCACATGATGTGATTTTATGCCTGCGTGTTTCTAGGCCTGTCTATGTCTGGTATTGGTCAAGCAGTATTGGGATGAATAAAGCATCTATCAGCTTCCTTTCTATATGCATGTTGCTATTTAGATGTCTTAGAATAGGTATTATTTTATAGCTGATGTTGTTTGCTTTCTATATTCTTGTTTCTATTTCTCTGTTTAGTCTTCCTTCCGCTATGAACACACTGCCAAGATACGTGTACTATCTACGAGGGCGAGTCAATAAGTAAGTCACACACTTCTGTGGGATGGCAGGTAAATGTAGTTTGTGTTTTCTAGACGTATCATTAGATGACAGCAACATCAAACTTTATATTCCCGTTCGTCAGGTGGCGCTAGGTGTCTTATACACAGGCACAGTGCATAAACAAAATGGCGACTGTACTTATGGAGTGTATAACCAAAGAGCAACGTGCTGTTGTATGCTTTTTGTGGACAAAAGGACTGCCTGCAAAGGACATTCATAAGGAAATGCTTCCTGTTTATGTTGACAAATGTTTGTCCTGTAAAGCGGTGCATAGCTGGGTAGAAAAATTGTCTCAAGTACGCGAATGATGCCGAAGTTGAATGTGAAGTGAAAACGTGGTTTAGAAAACAGAGCACGCAGTTCTATGCGGCCGTTTTGGGAAGACTGATGAAACGATGGGATAAGTGCATCAAAATTGGTGGAAATATGCTGAGAAATAAAGGGACAATGTATATACAAAAATAAACTGGTTTCAAGTTGTTATCACATTTAGTTATTTTTCTACAGCCATTTGTGACTTACTTATTGACTTTCCCTCGTAACTTGTTTTAATGATGTTTCCATTTATAATTATGCTATATTGCACTGGTGTTTGTTTTTGGTGTTAAATTGATACCAAACTTCTAACAGCAATTGTCAAGGTAATTTATGTGGTGCTGGAGATCCGCATAAATGTAACATTCTGTATATGTAATATTTCTCACCAGGTTAAACATTGAATAAAACAAATATAACTGCACACATATGATCAAATGCAAATGAAATGTAAAATTCTAACACAACACAGCATCGTTGTCAGAATTCCTCAGTAACAATTGGTGATAGAATGACAAAATTGCTGTCAAAAAGTAAAGTATTCACTCCTGGTTTTTCATTTTGTGTGATCACTTCTATTACATGGAGGCCATTTATTCACTTCTGAGTGTGGAATCTATGATCGTCAGACCCAACGTGGCACTCAGATTCATTGTATGCGGCCCTTCCAACAGTATTTTAAAATAATATACATTTATTTCCATTTTACATGTTATATTGACATATGTAAGTTGCGAGTAAAAATACAGAATTTTATTTTAATAAAAGGAGATTTCAACCAAGATATCTCTTAAAGTAAATGTTGAACATTTTGGCAAATGTTTTAAGATGTATTCTTCTCCATAAATTAGTATTAATTTATTGAAGAGTTGCAATATATAATGAAATAAAATTCTCTGACAATTTTAAAAACTGAAACTTGAATTTTGTTAAAATCTCCATAACTTAAATGTTACTAAAATAGTTAGCATAGTCTCTGTTTCCTTGACAACTAGTAACACTCTCATTAACCACTATACTTATTATTTTTTCACATGTTGTCTCTTAAAGATTGAGAGGCTTTAGCGCTGGATTTTTCTCTCTGAAAAAGTCGCTTAAAGGTCGACAGGGTCGACTTCATTGCACCAGGTTTTATCCCATATGGCTCGGTCTCTTTCCGCAGCACGGAAAGCGTCGCACAAAGCACGAACTCCGTAGCTTTTAGCGACGACCCACAGGAGTCTCCGAAACATTTAACTCGTAAACCGAAGGACGCGGCCCGAAATCGAACCCACAACCTTCGGAGCACGAGTCCACGGCTTGACCACTTCGCCACAGCTGAGTTTTCATTTATAATTAAAGATTCGTCTTTTCCTTCTGCTGTACTTTAATCCCCACATTGAAGCATAGGATGTCAATGAACTCACGCCAAGATGTACTATCTTGTTCTATCTTCTACAGTTCAAGGTTTCTCACATTATTCGTGTCCGTCTCTAATTATTTGTGCCCGTCTCTAATTCTCTCCTTCATATGTTACAGTGATCCCTCTATTAAATGTGTCAAGTGGGTTCAAAAGAAACGATTTTGCAATTGTGCTATTACCAGGTTGTCTCAAGGTGTGTTCCATTCAGCATCGGCATCTTTTTATTCACTGGTTCTTGAATAGTTCGTTTCACTGTCTGGAGAGAATGGTGCAGCAGGGAGTGACCAGAAGTTCTTTGCGGCATTCAGAGCTCTGAGGAAAGGCCAGACAGACACATAATCAGACTAACTGGTACTATCAGTATTGGGACTCTTCGCTGGTTATTGAAGATGTGAACAAATAGCATATGGGAATGTCTTTCGTGTTAGACAAAGGAAGTCAGACACTAGACACCGGGAAGGTTAACCCGGTCAACAAATGCCCGCAGAAGTCGGATGTGTCGGCCTAACGGCGCAAGAACGCAGCTCTGCTGTAAACAGGCACAACGCAATCACATCCGGAAAAAAAACTCCGGATGAACGAAGAAGAAGAAGACACTAGACAAACCTGCAGTAGTCAAGGGAATACCACTGTTGTATTTATAATTTGTTAATTATGCTTCTAATTACGCTTCTTATTTATTTTTATAGTTATGATTTATGCATTTGTTCAGTAACTCAAAGGATCTATTAAGCACAAATTAATTGCATATAGAGGCAACACATTCAAAATCTCACAGCGCAACTAATGACATTCAAAAAGCACCCGCTGCACTTTATCACCATGTATATACTAATATAATGCTTTCCTGCTGCTATTATCGTTGATATTTGGACAGGAAATGGATAAAGAATGGTTTTAGTAGTCAGTTTACGTACACGGGTATGCTGTAGGAGATTTTAAAATGTTTTCTAGACCTGTTAGATCATGGATTCCCAAAAAGACCTTGGCATTATCTTTAGAAATGTCACATCACAACTTTGCAAGAAATCATGACATTATTACCAGAGCTGTCATGACATCGACTACAAAAGAGACCTTGACATAATTACTAGAACTGTCATGACATGGACTACAGTAGAGACCTTGACATTATTACTAGAACTGTCATGACTTAGGCTATAGGAGAGACCTTGACATCATTACTAGAACTGTCATGACATGGACTACAGGAGAGACCTTGACATTATTACTAGAACTGTCATGACATGGACTACAGGAGAGACCTTGACATCATTACTAGAACTGTCATGACATGGACTACAGGAGAGACCTTGACATCATTACTAGAGCTGTCATGACATGGACTACAGGAGAGACCTTGACATAATTACTAGAACTGTCATGATATGGACTATAAGAGAGACCTTGACATCACTACTAGAACTGTCATGACATGGAATATCGGAGAGACCTTGACATCATTACTAGAACTCTCATGACATGGACTATAGGAGAGACCTTGACATCATCACAAGAACTGTCATGATATGGACTACAGGATGCTGAAAATGTAATCATCCAAGGATTAAATTAGAGCAGCAGAGATTGAGATGAAGACTAGAGGACAGATCTTGAGTAATCTACAAAGACTGGTTCCCCCCCACACACACTCACATATACCTCATGATAGATATTTATTGATTGGCATGTAAACTACAGACACATATAGTAGAAACAATGAGGAAGAATTCAACAATAGATCATTGTCCCAGATTATCTTTAAAACCTAAATAATGTATGTGAAGATTAGATTGCACACATATGAAATCTATGTTATAGAATCTTTCTATATCTGCTGCCTTATCTATTCAAAGTGAAATTCTCATTTATGAAATACCACTACATGTTAATAAGATCATTTATGAAATGCCACTATATGTTAATAAGATAATTTATGAAATGCCACTATATGTTAATCAGATCATGCATGAAACACCACAACATATTAACTGATTCAGTACCAAGGGATAATATATCGCCAGATATGACCCTTTATTTAGACAAAGGACAATATATTGTGGTACTAGAGTCATCATGTTATTTCTTTTGTTTTGTGATATCTTCCACAATTTCAATGCTCTGTGAATGGAAATTACATTATAATACTTGCTCATTTGATTCTGTACCATGTCAGGTCTAAACCAACTTTTTACTTAGCACTGAATCAATTAATAAAATAATTTATGCACACGTACTGAATGCTCTAAATACTGTAAAATTAATTATTCTAAATAATGTACAAATAGATATCTAATATTTTGCTAGCATCACTGTTATGGGGGAATCACGACAGTGTCACTGGCTGTCACGCTTGCCTGCCAGGCCAGTGGTCATGTGCTCGAATCCCATCTTGGTGGATATTTCTGTTGTTATTGACCGGGTCTCTCAGGTGGACCCAACTTAAACTACACACCAGGACATGCTCAGGAAAATTAAGGCTGCCGCAGTGATATCGACCACATCATGTGCTGATTGGTCTATATAGATATAGGTCAGTACCGAGGTCAACAATTGGTCTATACAGATGTGGGTCAGTACTGAGGTCAATGATTGGTCTATACATATATAGGTCAGTACCAAGGTCAACGATTGGTCTATACAGATGTGAGTCAGTACTGAGGTCAATGATTGGTCTATACATATATAGGTCAGTACCAAGGTCAACGATTGGTCTATACAGATGTGAGTCAGTACTGAGGTCAATGATTGGTCTATACAGATATAGGTCAGTACCAAGGTCAACGATTGGTCTACACAGATGTGGGTCAGTACCGAGGTCAACAATTGGTCTATACAGATGTAGGTCAGTACCAAGGTCAATGATTGGTCTATACAGATATAGGTCAGTACCAAGGTCAACAATTGGTCTATACCAGTGGTTCTCAACCTTTTTTGGCCCATGCCCCCCTTTACCATATGTTCAGAACGTCATTTCCGCCCCCCACCCCTTTCGAATTTCCTCCCTATAAATCCCCCCACCCTTACATAGTATACATAAAAATGGAAGTTAAATTTAATAATACATACTAGAACAAGTCTAGACATCTACATAAAACGTGATTTGCGAGTCTACTTACGTCATAAAATGAATCTCATTAAGGCGAGAAGTACAAAACTGTAAAATTTAGAGGGAAAAACAATATCAAGTAACTGGTTCTTGTATTAATGCGAAATTGAAATAATCTTAATCCCCCCCCCCCCCCCCCCACCCCCACCCCCACCTTCCTGGAAACCTTAAAATTCTCCCCTGGGGAGATTCCCCACCGGTTGAGAACTACTGGTCTATACTACAGATATGGGTCATTACCAAGGTAAATGATTGGTCTGTACAGATGTGGGTCAGTACCAAGGTCACGTGCCATTTTTCATGCCTAAAAGCCTATTGGGCATATGGTGCCAGACCCATAAATATTGAGGTAGGACGATATACCCAATCCCCCTAAATGTGTGCAGAAGGGTCCTTTAACAGATCGTGTGCCAAACTGAAAGTAAGTTTGGACCTAACAAAATGCATGGCAGAAAATAGGAAGTAGGGTTGTGTCACTGTTATGACTAAATGTTGTTAATATGATAGCAGGCATGTTGTATAGGGTGTATTTTTAACGACTGTGGGGTTTTTGAAAATTTTGCCGTTCCAAGTTTTGTATTCACCCTCTGTGGAGTTCATGCAACATAAAAGGTAAATACAAAACTTGGAATGGCAGTATTTTGGAAGACCCCACAGTCATTAAAAATACACCCTGTACTATAATGCAATGGCAACATTTCGGTGATATATCAACCTATGGCAGATATGGGAAGTCGCTTACGATGACTAATCATTCCATGGCATTGAATCAGTTAATGTTAATTTTATAACATATGTGTAAGATCATTTATAAGATCATTTAATCGATTATTTATAAGATCATTTATACACACAGGCTAATGTTCTAAATACTGTGAAATTAATTATTCTAAATACTGTACAAATAGATATCTAATAATTTGCTAGTGTCACTGTCTTGGGGCTGTTCCACTGATCTCGCCGCTCTCTCCGACAGAGAATGTGGTAATGTCATCACGAGAACTGCGCCTCGAACCATGCTGAACTTGTTGAGGTGGTTGCTGAGTTGAGTGCTGAGGCGATCCTCCCGTGTCAACATAGGCTATGGTATCAGCAGTTGGTGATTTGTCCTCTCCTATACCTGAAAAATCAACACAAGTATACATTATGTTGATTTTCTAAGGATGGTTGGTCTGTTGAATGGTTGGCTGGTGGTTGGTTAATTGGTTGGTTGGTTGATTGATTAGTTGATGGGTGGGTGGGTAGGTTAGTTAGTGGGGGGGGGGGGGGGTAGTTAGGTCGATTGAGAGGTTGGTTGATTCATTGCCTGGTTGGTTATGAATCTTCTCGAGGACTGAGTTGAGTTAACTTGAGTCAAGATTCGATATAACAGTACTCAGGACTTTCACATACGTGCTCCACCCTAATCTTCAACAGCCAGCGAAGAGTCCCAATACTAATGGCACCAGTAGCAATCAGATTATGTGTCCATCTGACTTTCCTCGGAATCCTCAGTGTCGGCCAGATCATCCAGCCACTCCCGGCAGCACCATTCTCTGCAGGTCATGATGATCTATCTGTACTTCTGCACTATACAAACGACTCGAAAGGGCCCAGACCACGCCTCACTCAGCATGCACCAATACCCCATCCAGGGGTGCAGAGCCAGGCAATCTGTCCTCCTGTCTGCAATCGTGGGTAAGGCTAGATATGCAGGGCTGTGCTCTAGTCTGATGCCTTGACGTTAAAGTCACCTGAGCCACGAAAACGGCTTGCCAATCGGAGTGAAACTGATCTAGGGAATTTTCAAAACAAGATATTCTCTTAGTGCATTTAAACGCAAAAGCTACAAACAATATATTACACGATTTATTGCCTGGCATATTTCGCTGCATGTCGTCCTGTGCATACTTCGGAATTATGTATCCATCCATCCATCCATCCATCCATCATTTGCCACGCCGGTAAGCGTAGGCGGTCATGTTCTGCCATCTCATTCGATCACCAGAGTCGTGGATCAGCTCCGTGTTTCTGTCTCGACCATGCCACAAGGCCAAGTCATCCAGGTACTTGCTTCTAGGTCTTCCCCTTGGTCTGTTCCCCTCGATCTTACCAGTTGTCACCAAGTTCTCCAGATCATTTCTTCTCATAACAAGCCCACAAAATTGTGACTGTCTACGTCTAATGTCTCTAATCAGTTTACGGTCTTCATTTGTTTCTTGAAGAACTTGTTCATTGGTCTTTCTGGCTGTCCATGGTATTCTTTGCATTTTCCTCAGAAACCACATTTCTACAGCCATCAGATGTTTTTCAGCCTGACTGCTCATTGTCCAAGCTTCACATCCATATAAGAGTACAGGTTCTATGTAGCATCTCAACACTCTTTTTCTCGTTTCATTTGACATCTTTTTATTGGTCAGTATGTTTTTCATCTTGCTAAAGGCTACTTTTGCCATGGCGATACTTGTTCTAATCTCTTCAAGGCATCTCCCATCAGATGTTATTACTGTTCCGAGATAATTGTACCTATTCACTTGTTGAAGAATATTCCCATTTACTTGTATATTACATTGTGGTATTTCGTTCTTCCTAGTGACGACCACAATCTGTCTTTTTACAATTTAATTCTAACCCTAGTTGTTCATTGTGTGTAACAACCGCATCTACTAAATTTTGCAGGTCCTGTTCATTGTCTGCAATCAAGACTGTATCATCTGCATATCTAATGTTATTGATGCATCGTCCCCCAATGTTGATTCCTTCCATATCTTCAATATTTCTGAAAATACTTTCACTGTACAGGGAAAACAGATCTGGAGACATTACACATCCCTGTCTCACACCTCTCTTAATAGGCTGATATTGGCTTACTTCATTATCAACTCTTATGGCAGCTTGTTGTTTCCAATGTATGTTGTTTACAAGTCTAAGGTCTTTTCCATCAATCTGTAGATCCTCAAGCATTCTTATCATGTTGACATGTCTCACTTTATCGAAAGCCTTTGTGTAGTCAATCAAGCAAAGGTGTAGATCTGTGTTTACTTCTATAGAACGTTCGATTACGGTTCTCAGTATATACACAGCATTTACTGTACCTTTGCCTTTTACAACACCACATTGTTCTTCTCCTATTTCAGGTTGTATTTTCCTCCTAACTCTTTGCATGATAATTCTTAGCAAAATCTTCGTGATGTGACTCATTATACTAATTGTTCGATGTTGATCACATTCCAAGGCTCCGGATTTCTTTGGGATTGCAATAAATACAGAATTACATAACTCCTGATGTATATTTCCAGTATCATATATTGTATTAAGCAGACTGGTAACTTTATCTATTCCATATTCTTCTAAAGCATTAATCATTTCTGTCTGAACCGGGGGTCATGCCAGATTTCATATGGTTAAGAGCATTCTGAACCTCCATCTTCAAAATTGCTGGTTCTTCATAATTATTTTGAACATCATACTGTTCGTCTCTGTTATCACCATAAAGGTTTTTCACGTAATCTGACCATACATGTAAGATCTGATCTTTTTCTATTATGACTCTTCCATCTTTTGTCTTCAGGCAGCCTGCTGATGTACTTGTTCTTTGATAGTTATGTGATAGTCAGTGATAATTATGTATCACATGAAGTAAATACATGATTCATTAATAATAATCGAGTAGCCGAACATACACCTGTGTGGGTGGAAAAGATAATTAATAAGTCTTCGGGAATCCCCATGCAGTCGAAAGGCTATAAGACGATGTCCTCGTCGATTTTTCAACAACTCATAAAAATATAGTCATAACGTGAAGAAAGACATCCCTGAATGGTAGACAAAAAGCAAGAACAGACAAGCACAAAGGAAACCACACTGGCAAACCCAGTGGCGTCACTGGGGTTGGTGTCACCCAGTGCGGTAAACTCTTGGTGTCACCCCTCTAGACTTTCACCATGGTCTTCTTCCGAGTGTTCCTGTACCATATATAATCGCATATAGTAATGTTTGTAAAATAAGTCAAAAAGTTAATAAGGACATAAGAAAGAAAACAAATTGAACAATTTAACTTCAATACTTCAGGTAAAACATAAATAAAGAACTTCGACAAACTCGGACAAAGTTAAATTTTTGTTATTTTGCTATGTTTGCTTTGTCAAATTTGCAATTTTTTTTACTTTGGTGTCACCCCTTGATGGTGTCACCCGGTGCGGCCCGTACCCCCCGCACCCCCCTAGTGACACCCCTGGGCAAACCCCCAGCTGACGTCACAGGGACGAAATCTGCTGCCCAAAAAATTCTGACACAGAAGAAACTAAGACCGCGCCATGAACTACCACAATTATAACTATTAAGTCGACTTCTCCTCTTTAACCTGAGCAAGTACATTACAAGTACTCGGAAGTTGAGGTAGGTTCTCCTCACGTCGGAGACAATTGATTATAACTAAGGCTGAAGAAGCCGATTGAACAAGGTAGTAACTTTTTGTTTCTTGCTAAAAGTCGGATAAAAATTAAAAGCGTGTAGCATACTGTGTTTGGCGAACAATAAACGATTGCTCAAATATAGTAGAACGTTGGCAGTTAGGCGATTCCAGCCAGTTTTGCGCAAGAAAGAGTTCGTTCTAAATTTGAAATTACCGGAGCGATAACATATGTTCCACATTCGGACAACATCCTTGACTATATGTTTTAATTGTTTCAGCTTAAGTATTATTAATATATTCACTCCATATGATATAAATCTTTACAGTATGCACCGGGCGAGATGCAGCAAAGAAACTTTACTCCAGACCTGTTACATATGTACCGTCTCCAAGGGAACTATTGTAGAACTCGCCTTTTCTTCTCAAAACTCAGTTTCTCATACTGTTGATGAATATCGGCATCTGTGGCTAAGGGAATAGTGACATGCAATTGGACAGCTCTTCGACACACCGAGTCCAGTGTTCAAAATCAGCAGTGGGTGGTTAGGAAGCAGATAGTTTTGCGGTATGTTGGTGGAACTCACGTCTCCAAGTCACCAATTAAGTCGACTTCCCCTCTTTAACCTGAGCAAGTACATTACAAGTACTCGGAAGTTGAGGTAGGCTCTCCTCACGTCGGAGACAATTGATGACACGGATTAGGATCTTCTTCATATTTTCTAGTTTAATTTTCCTGAATGCATCTTCTTGTTGATTTCCTGGTGTACTACCAAGGGGTTATACACATTTTAACAGGGATTTATTTTTGCAGCTATCTTGTTTAGCTTCATATCTCAGATATCTAGACGTTCTTAAACATCCGGAGTGCTGATGTCGAGATTGCGGGTTCAACCTAGTCAGCTGGACTAAAATGTTGACTTTCCATCCTTTACTTAGGGACGTAAATTACAAGTCGGAATGAGGGGGGGGGGTCGACTGATGGCGAAAGAAACTGGTAATAAGGGGAGGTAATCCAAGCGCAAAAATTAGTCCAGTGCACTAGAAGTAGTAGAACATGTATGGACTACGTTTGAGTTCAAAGTGAGCGGGCGAAAACATAAAAGATATTCACATTCTGCTTTACTGCAAGTATATGGTGGACAAACTAGACTGCTCCGCCACAACGTATGCCCAGTGATGGTTATCACATTCTGCTTTACTGCAAGTATATGGTGGACAAACTAGACTGCTCCGCCACAACGTATGCCCAGTGATGGTTATCACATTCTGCTTTACGGCAAGTGTATGGTAGACAAACTAGACTACTCCGCCACAACGTATGCCCAGTGATGATTACCACATTCTGCTTTACTGCAAGTATATGGTGGACAAACTAGACTGCTCCGCCACAACGTATGCCCAGTGATGGTTATCACATTCTGCTTTACTGCAAGTATATGGTGGACAAACTAGACTGCTCCGCCACAACGTATGCCCAGTGATGATTATCACATTCTGCTTTACGGCAAGTATATTGTGGACAAACTAGACTGCTCCGCCACAACGTATGCCCAGTGATGGTTATCACATTCTGCTTTACTGCAAGTATATGGTGGACAAACTAGACTGCTCCGCCACAACGTATGCCCAGTGATGGTTATCACATTCTGCTTTACGGCAAGTATATGGTGGACAAACTAGACTGCTCCGCCACAACGTATGCCCAGTGATGGTTATCACATTCTGCTTTACTGCAAGTATATGGTGGACAAACTAGACTGCTCCGCCACAACGTATGCCCAGTGATGGTTATCACATTCTGCTTTACTGCAAGTATATGGTGGACAAACTAGACTGCTCCGCCACAACGTATGCCCAGTGATGATTATCACATTCTGCTTTACGGCAAGTATATGGTGGACAAACTAGACTGCTCCGCCACAACGTATGCCCAGTGATGATTATCACATTCTGCTTTACGGCAAGTATATTGTGGACAAACTAGACTGCTCCGCCACAACGTATGCCCAGTGATGATTATCACATTCTGCTTTACGGCAAGTATATGGTGGACAAACTAGACTGCTCCGCCACAACGTATGCCCAGTGATGGTTATCACATTCTGCTTTACTGCAAGTATATGGTGGACAAACTAGACTGCTCCGCCACAACGTATGCCCAGTGATGATTATCACATTCTGCTTTACGGCAAGTATATTGTGGACAAACTAGACTGCTCCGCCACAACGTATGCCCAGTGATGATTATCACATTCTGCTTTACGGCAAGTATATTGTGGACAAACTAGACTGCTCCGCCACAACGTATGCCCAGTGATGATTATCACATTCTGCTTTACGGCAAGTATATGGTGGACAAACTAGACTGCTCCGCCACAACGTATGCCCAGTGATGGTTATCACATTCTGCTTTACGGCAAGTATATGGTGGACAAACTAGACTGCTCCGCCACAACGTATGCCCAGTGATGATTATCACATTCTGCTTTACTGCAAGTATATGGTGGACAAACTAGACTGCTCCGCCACAACGTATGCCCAGTGATGATTATCACATTCTGCTTTACTGCAAGTATATGGTGGACAAACTAGACTGCTCCGCCACAACGTATGCCCAGTGATGATTATCACATTCTGCTTTACGGCAAGTATATTGTGGACAAACTAGACTGCTCCGCCACAACGTATGCCCAGTGATGATTATCACATTCTGCTTTACTGCAAGTATATGGTGGACAAACTAGACTGCTCCGCCACAACGTATGCCCAGTGATGATTATCACATTCTGCTTTACGGCAAGTATATGGTGGACAAACTAGACTGCTCCGCCACAACGTATGCCCAGTGATGATTATCACATTCTGCTTTACGGCAAGTATATGGTGGACAAACTAGACTGCTCCGCCACAACGTATGCCCAGTGATGATTATCACATTCTGCTTTACTGCAAGTATATGGTGGACAAACTAGACTGCTCCGCCACAACGTATGCCCAGTGATGATTATCACATTCTGCTTTACGGCAAGTATATGGTGGACAAACTAGACTGCTCCGCCACAACGTATGCCCAGTGATGATTATCACATTCTGCTTTACTGCAAGTATATGGTGGACAAACTAGACTGCTCCGCCACAACGTATGCCCAGTGATGATTATCCACATTCTGCTTTACGGCAAGTATATGTGGACAAACTAGACTGCTCCGCCACAACGTATGCCCAGTGATGATTATCACATTCTGCTTTACGGCAAGTATATGGTGGACAAACTAGACTGCTCCGCCACAACGTATGCCCAGTGATGATTATCACATTCTGCTTTACTGCAAGTATATGGTGGACAAACTAGACTGCTCCGCCACAACGTATGCCCAGTGATGATTATCACATTCTGCTTTACTGCAAGTATATTGTGGACAAACTAGACTGCTCCGCCACAACGTATGCCCAGTGATGATTATCACATTCTGCTTTACGGCAAGTATATTGTGGACAAACTAGACTGCTCCGCCACAACGTATGCCCAGTGATGAGTTATCACATTCTGCTTTACGGCAAGTATATGGTGGACAAACTAGACTGCTCCGCCACAACGTATGCCCAGTGATGATTATCACATTCTGCTTTACGGCAAGTATATGGTGGACAAACTAGACTGCTCCGCCACAACGTATGCCCAGTGATGATTATCACATTCTGCTTTACGGCAAGTATATTGTGGACAAACTAGACTGCTCCGCCACAACGTATGCCCAGTGATGATTATCACATTCTGCTTTACGGCAAGTATATTGTGGACAAACTAGACTGCTCCGCCACAACGTATGCCCAGTGATGATTACCACATTCTGCTTTACGGCAAGTATATTGTGGACAAACTAGACTGCTCCGCCACAACGTATGCCCAGTGATGATTACCACATTCTGCTTTACTGCAAGTATATGGTGGACAAACTAGACTGCTCCGCCACAACGTATGCCCAGTGATGATTACCACATTCTGCTTTACGGCAAGTATATTGTGGACAAACTAGACTGCTCCGCCACAACGTATGCCCAGTGATGATTATCACATTCTGCTTTACTGCAAGTATATGGTGGACAAACTAGACTGCTCCGCCACAACGTATGCCCAGTGATGATTATCACATTCTGCTTTACTGCAAGTATATGGTGGACAAACTAGACTGCTCCGCCACAACGTATGCCCAGTGATGATTACCACATTCTGATTTACTGCAAGTGTATTGTGGACAAACTAGACTGCTCCGCCACAACGTATGCCCAGTGATGATTATCACATTCTGCTTTACGGCAAGTATATTGTGGACAAACTAGACTGCTCCGCCAAAACGTATGCCCAGTGATGATTATCACATTCTGCTTTACTGCAAGTATATTGTGGACAAACTAGACTGCTCCGCCACAACGTATGCCCAGTGATGATTACCACATTCTGCTTTACGGCAAGTATATTGTGGACAAACTAGACTGCTCCGCCACAACGTATGCCCAGTGATGATTATCACATTCTGCTTTAAGCAAGTATATGGTGGACAAACTAGACTGCTCCGCCACAACGTATGCCCAGTGATGATTATCACATTCTGCTTTACTTTACTTGTGGACTAGCCGAGACTCAATTCTAAACTGAATCTGTCTGAAACTAACCGGGAGGAACCGAAGACAAATGTCGATCTCATCTGAGAAATCTTCCGATAGGATAAACATTAAAGATGGGGAGGTGTGAGGTTGATGTGGAGGGGTTAGGTGGAGGTGTGAGGTTGATGTGGAGGGGTTAGGTGGAGGTGAAGGAGGAGGAGAAAATGGAGGAGGAGCGAAGGAAGGGTAGAAAGAAGATGGGGAAAGTAGAAGGGAGAGGAAGAGGTGGAGAAAAGAATATGGAGGCGGAAGAGGTGGAAAAGAAGAAGAAGAAAAGAAGAAGCAGGAGGAACAAAAAGAGGAGGAGGTGGAAGATAAGGAGAAAAATGAAGAGCAGCAGAAGCATGAAAAGAAGGGGAGGGAGAATTATAAGAAGAAGAAGGAGAAAGTGAAGAAGTCACAAAGAATGGTGACGACATGTGGTGTGAGACTTTTCTCATATACTTCTTATGCGACGTCATCCTCGGCTGACTTCATTATCATCACGTGCCCTGGCAACTGGCGTAGTCGTCCATGTATCACGACAGACCTGGGTCCCTGATTGACTGAACCACTTCTACTGATGTTGTTCCTCCATGCCACCGCCATACTCCGTCCAGCATCATTCCTCATAGCCTTTCCTTGCCTCTTCAACTGTTGATGCTTCCAGGCGCCCAATGCTGGCGCCCACTGCACTAAATTGTCCAGTTCTTTCAAGTGTGTCTCGTCTCGGTTGACATGACAAGACGAAATTTCTAAACACGCACGTATTCTTCTGCATTCCTAGAACTAGAAGACAGAAATAGGGATTAGAGGACGCTCTAGACAACACAAACATTGAAAACTGTAGTAACCGGTCAGGATTCGAACGCTGTCGTCAGTTGGAGGTGACAGGTTCCAATCCCGGTAACTATAGCTTGCAGTGTTTATGTTGTCAAGTGCGTCCTTTACTCCCCACTTCTGTCTTCTACTACTATGAGAGCTAAACAATACCTACATGTTTATTTATGAACTGACTTACTGCTTCAAAATGGCTTCCCAATTGAAATTGCTAGCTCATCTTCAATATGGAGAATTGAAAGAGTGTGGGTCGTCGGATTTAAATAACACAAATAGACTGTTAGTTATGAAACTGTCTGTTACCTCTCTTAATATGTACAGAAGCTTGTCCATTCACCCGCCATCCGACCCCGCTTAGCTAGTCGCCATAGTGCAGTAGTTAACATTCCTGCCTGTCAACGCTGTAGTCTTGTGGGGATGTTTTCTTTCGTTTACCTTGTCGATCTAGTTTATCTTTAAAATAATAAATAAAGAAATTGTGCCATAGATGTTTCCTCGGATGGATCTGTGATGTGATAGACAGGGGCGTGACTAGGGGGGGGGGGGGTGCGGGGGGTGCGGGCCGCACCGGGTGACACCATCAAGGGGTGACACCAAAATAAAAAAATTGCAAAGAAATACCAAGGCTGAGAAGACACCTGAAGGCAGCAGATATTGATATCCACAAAGCCAAAGACTGGTCAATATTTGATATTTTAAAATTCATAGTTGACTGGGATTTCCTTGAATCTCTCCCAGTACTCTCACTAAGCCTACAACTATTTCTTACGATCTGTGTGTCTGTGGCTTCATGTGAGAGGAGCTTTTCAAAACTGAAACTTATAAAGAACTATTTGCGATCAACCATGGGACAGTCAAGACTTTCTGATCTGGCTATATTATCAATTGAAAGTGATATGGTGAAAGATATTGATTTTGATGATGTGATTGACAGGTTTGCAGCTTTGAAGACCAGGATGGGAAACTTTTAATTTTAAATAACAGAAATCTTAATGTTAAATAACAAAAATTTAACTTTGTCCGAGTTTGTCGAAGTTCTTTATTTATGTTTTACCTGAAGAATTGAAGTTATATTGTTCAATTTGCTTTCTTTCTTATGTCCTTATTAACTTTTTGACTTATTTTACAAACATTACTATATGAGATTATATATGGTACAGGAACACTCGGAAGAAGACCATGGTGAAAGTCTAGAGGGGTGACGCCAAGAGTTTACCGCACTGGGTGACACCAACCCCAGTGACGCCACTGGTGATAGAGCCAGTACATTTTGTAGGCCTAGAGCAAGGAGGACTCTTTCCCTCATGTTGGCAAGAAGCGAGCGTAGGCGTCGAACTCCGCCCCCGTTCGTCCACATGACAATACCAGCGGAGCTCCCTATCCGCAACGCTAACGTTCCCGCCTAGCCTATCACTGGTGCCAGAAAGACGACCTGCGTGGTGTTGACGGCATCACCGATTGTTTTAATAACATAACATCTTACCTTCGAACTGGCAGGTGAATGCACTAGCCACTGCACCAAATGTCGTTTTTTCCCCCATTACTCCTACCCCGTTGAAGCGAAATTATAAGTAGGGCCCATCCCAGCCTCAGGTTAATATTCCTATGACCAATCCAGCCACATTTCGGACATTAATTTGCAAGGGTTGTTATCTATAGGAGCTAATGTTACACTAAAGGTTCCAGTCCTCTACATATAAATTATTATTTGTCATTTTATGCTTCGCCATATCGTCCAGAAGAGCTTGCATATCGTTTACGTTTAATGGCTGCTGTTATTTGTTTTTTTCGTTCGCTCGCCTTGACCTCAAGCGAGGTCAACATACACACTACTCCTTTTAGTGCACTGGACTGATTTTTGCCTGTGGGTTAGCTTTCCCTATTACCAGTGTCCCTCGCCATCAGGCAAACCCACTCCGACTTCTGAGGTACTTGTAATATACGTCTCCAAGACAAAGGATATGCTACTGAATGAATGAATGAAGTCAAGGACGAAAAGTCCGTATTACAGTTCACATGACCGGTGCAGGAGTTGAACCTTCTACCTCGGCATCAGCACGCCGGAAGTTTAAGACCGAGCGCTCTTACCCATTCAGCCATGCTGACCCACACTTTGAACAGTGATGGCTCTATCATAGTCATGTTCTTTTCACAGCCAAACCTAGCCACCCATGACACCTTAAATTGTGATGGCCTCTATCATTGTAATATTCTCTCCACAGCCAAAACTAGCCACTCGTGGCACCTTGAAAAATGATGGGCTCTACCCTAGTCATGTTCTGTCCATAGCCAACACTAGCCAATCATGGCACCTTGATTGTTACTTACAGAGTTTGCTTCGGAAAGTGGAAACTGGAATGTTCAAAGTGGTTGGCTAGCATTACTTGACAGGTCGGAACACATCGTTGACTTTCTGCACAGTCATGCAGGTGTGCGGAGTAATGAACGGACCGATAGTATAGCTGCTGCTGTATCTCGAACGAACGAACGAACGAACGAACGAACGAACGAACGAACGAACGAACGAACGAACGAACGAACAAACTTTATTTTAAAAGGGTAACAAATTGGGCACGCAGGCCCGTCTTACATTCGGCCCTTTCAACCACTCATCTTTCATTCATCAAATGTGCATGTTACATTAACATAGAGAAAAAAAACATTGTCAAATGGATTTTGTAAGCATAAACAATGCATATTACGCATGATACATTCATATGAGAAAACAAAACAAAAAAACATTATCAAATGAAAGTTGTAAACATAAACAGTGCATATTGCAATGTTGTGAGACACATCCCCCATCCACCCTCATATCCCGCAGCCTCCAACACATCCCCCACCCACCAAACCTCCCCCACCCACCCACACATACCTCCACGCACTCACACAGAACCAGGCAAACATACATGCCGCCACCCACCCACTGATCCCCCACCCACACACACATCCTCACACACCAAGAAGAAGAAGAAGAAGAAGAAGAAGAAGAAGATCTACCTTCTCTAAAGCTATCTCTGGGTATTGAGCTACTTTATAATAAAGGTAATGTGACGAATACTCTGGAGTCGGGTGGAGAGTACGACTAAATAGACGGCTGTCTCAGATGGGGGTGACTAGAGTGTTTTGAATAATAATATACTAATACAATAGAGGAAAAACTAGGCACACTTTCAATGAAATTGCTACTCTTCAGCATGGGGCTCTTCGGTGGCTCTTAAAGAAGGAGGTGGAGAAGTGTGGTAATGTCTCGAGGGCAATGACGTCCATTTTAAATCCATTATTCGACAGATAACTAAGGCTGTTGTCCTATGGGACTGTCGATGATTAACACGTAATCGGCTGTTTTAGATGTATTGCAGTTGTTACATCAGATATTCTATTAAAAAGGTTTAAAATACAAGAGGATCGATTTCATTGCACTGGGTTTGACTCCATATGGATCGGTCTCTTTCCACAAAGCGTCCTACCGAAAGCGTCGAACAAAGCATGAATTCCGTAGCTTCAGCGAATACCCCCCGGGGTTTCCAAGAACACTGCACTCGTGAACCGAACGACGTTTCAGGAATCAAACTCCCAACTTTCGGAGCGCGAGGCAAGCAACATTACTAACCTTGCTAAGAAGACTCCTCAGATGTTCTATTTATGGTACTTACTTGTGGTGCCCTGGTAGTCCCATATTTCCAGAAGGTATCTCAGCACTTCAAAGTGTTTCCTGAAGTCCAGTGGTTGGTCAGGAGTAGACCTGGGGGCAGGACAGAGCAGGACCGGCCCAAAGCAAATAGCCAGGTTGTCTATTGGCATCTTGTTCTTGTCACTGTGAGCCGCCACTCTGCGAAGATGGTTGAGGAGGAGAGCCATTGTGTCCTGTAAGTTGAAGTCAAGAAGAAAAAAAGGTTACAGTTCATATCCAAACGTTCATGAACCCGCAGTTTCAGAAGCAGAAGCGACACTTAAAAAGACACAGTTTACTTAACTTTTTACTAATTTTCTGACCACTCTAATTGTGTCCATATTAAAGTATTGGGAGGAATGAGGGGAGATGTGTATGTGTGTGTGTGTGGGGGGGGGGGGGGGATTTGGCAGCAGACCGCCTTGCATTGGTTGTTATAAAATTGTACGTGTGCCAATCGTTCAGACAGCAATGGCAAACTACTGAACTTAAACTTGCCAAAAGATCACAAATAGCCAAAACAAATCCCGGGGTTGACTGCGACGTCCTGTAAAGGATATGCAGCTATCTAACTAGCTTGAAATCGTGTGCCTAAGGCGTCCGATATGTATTGTGTTCTAAGAGAGCATCCTAATCACCGAGAACAAAGAAATGGCCTAATGCAGCATTCAAGAAAATGGGAATAAAATTAGCGGATTTGCGGTAAGGCTGTGGAAATGTAAACAATATAAAATAACACGAATTATACAGCTCTATAGAACATAAAAACAACATTAAACAGGTGAATCTTTGCAACTATCTTGACACAGTCGTAGCATCTCAGGAAAGATGCATTGAAGAGCTTAAAACAAGAAACGCCAGGACAAAAAGTTACCTTTTGCAAGATGGAAGCCATACTCATAAACACAAAGCTATCAATTGCTGTGTTAAAGTGCAATACAGAACAGAGCCCAGATTTATTTTGACTGCTCGCGAGACCTGTACAATAAGTAGACAAGATGAGAAACATTCGCTGACAGCAAAAATACGATGACTGAGGACAAGAGCACCATGGATAGACAGGAAATCAAATAAGGGAGCCTTCAAGATGCTGGTGAAAACTGAACACTAATTACCGAAATTAAATGTAGAGAGTCAAGATTCTTTTGGGTATGCCGTTTGACATATATTTGAAAATTTACAAACAACAGACACACTTTATGGGAAACGAGAAGAGAAAGACAAACATATACATAACTTGATGTCTTGGGAACATGGCAGTACAAAAACACACAGCTGACGTGAGACTAAAATGACGATGTGAGATGGCCAATCGTGATCGGCCACTCTTCCGGGCATGGTATATGCTGATGATGAAAGTATTGTAAAGTAAATACCCTGTCCTTATCACCTTCTGTACTAGTCAATATGTTTCATAAATTAATTTTCTACAACTCTTCCTGTTCTGTAAGATTTCGCAGTCGCTGTCCAAGGTGATCAATAACCACAGTGAAACAGGTATGAATGTGACTTTCAAAGAGGCAACACATACTATGCTTCATATTTAAATATCTAGCCAGATTTCCGTAGTTTGCGCAGACCAAAAGTAACAGATACTAACATAACATATGTTGTTTGGGTCCATTACTCTTATAAAGACCCTTTTCCACAGCTTTATGTGTGTTAGGTATATGGTGCTAGCCTTATATTATTAAAGTCCAATCAATACTCTATGAGTGGTTTGATCAATATCACGACAGCCGCCTTAACACCCTATGCCATTTCCTAGAATACATTTAAAGCTGGACCCAGCTTGGATCCCGGGTTAATTAAATACAAATGCCCACCCCTATATGGATTCGAACATATGATTATCCAACAGGAAGGCAAGCGCCCTACCAAGTGAGCCATCACGGCTCTCGTAATTATGTAGCTGATATATCCGGGGTACAGAGGCGCTGATGTGACAAGCTCGGATTTCACAATTACCACACATTTCACATGGAGCCTCCTGGAACGACAGTTGTCTGGCGAAAGAAACTAGAAACGGCCCTGGACTCCGCTCTGGGGGAGCCTGCCGGGGACTTTGCAATCCACGAGACCGCAAGAGAGATACACCGATTGCCCACTGTGATGGTAGGGAAACAGCACCCACGTCTCGCAATTACTTCTTGGACAGCCCGCGAGCATAATGACAATTGAGTTGCTTGAATACAGGGATAGAAGCAATGCATCACTGGTCTCTAGTCCTTCAGATCGTACATGGATGAACAATCTACAATCCCTCAAGTCGTACAAGGATGAACAATCTTCAGTCCTTCAAGCCATACTTGGATGAGCAATCTCTAATCTTTCAAGTCGTATGAGGGTAAGTTAATAAGTAAGTCACACATGGCTGTAGAAAAATAACTAAATATGATACCAAATTGAAAACAGTTTATTTGTATACATACATTGTCCCTTTATTTCTCAACATAATTTCCACCAACATTGATGCACTTATCCCATCGTTTTATCAGTCCTCCCAAACCGGCTGAATAGAACTGCGTGCTCTGTTTTCTAAACCACATTTTCACTTCACATTCAACTTCGGCGTCACGCGCGAAATGTATCCCGCCAAGGTCGGTTGTCAGTGTTTATGCTGACAAATGTTTGTAAAGCGGTGCATAGCTGGGTAGAAAAAGTTACGAGAGCGAGTCAATAAGTAAGTCACACAGTTCTGTGGGATGGCCGGTAAATGAAAACAAAGCACGCAGTTCTATGCAGCCGGTTTGGGAGGACTGATAAAACGATGGGATAAGTGTATCAATGTTGGTGGAAATTATGTTGAGAAATAAAGGGGCAATGTATGTATACAAACTTAAACTCGTTTAATCTTGTTATCATGTGTAGTTACCTTTCTACAGCCATTTGTGACTTACTCATTAACTTTCTCTCGTACACGGATGAACAATCTCTAATCCCTCAAGTCGTACACGGAAGAACAGCTTCTCTGACGCAGTTCGTCTCGCAATTATCATGTATTATACCCTTCGCAGAACGTCGCCCTGATCATCCCGCCGACAAGCCTCTCTACATCTGGCCATTTCTCCCGCCGAATGCTCCCCCATGACCAGTGTGCCTGCGATGCCCTGTGTCCATCCTCGTGCTACTCGAGCCCTACATTTTCTTCCAAGAAACACGCCTTCCATCACTGGTCTCTCCAATCCACTGTGAAGTTTAATATGTCTAAAGTATTTCACATTCTGAGACATAATACTGTTTACTTCGATGTCCAGATCTTCTAGAATTTCAGTAGTTTTCTTCTTGTTGATCCACGATATTATAGTCTGTCCGGAAATTAATGCCGTCATTCACGATCAATTATTTTGAAAACTGTCTGTTACATCGTTATGAAATTTTTCCTGCCGTCTTATATTTACCCCCACCCATGGAATATGTCTTTGATAGGTCCAAAAGCAACTTAAATCATCGAAAGCGGCGACATTTCTTTGATGTTTTGGGGAAAATGTAGTGAATTCACGCTAACAAACTATTCTTACAGTAAACCACGTTATTTCTGGTAAGGACACAAGTACAAGGCGTAGCCAGATTCGTATGGGAGTGGGTACAATAAAAAAAAGTAGCTTAAAAGTCGACAGGGTCGACTGCATTGCACCGGGTTTTTATCCCATATGGCTCAGTCTCTTTCCGCAGGGCGGAAAGCGCCGCACAAAGCACGAACTCCGTAGCTCCAGCGACGACCCTCGGGAGTCTCCCAAAAAATGCACTCGTGAAATGAAGGAATCGAACATACAACCTTCGGAGCCCGAGTCAGACAGCTTGACCACTTCACCACGAAGACTCCCAAAAGGGTTGCAATGTGATCTATTAGTAAAGACAGAGAATTTACAGAGGCATGGGGTAAATAGTGTGTAAATTTTCAGGAAAGTAGAAGGAATATATTTCTTACTTTATTTTTCATTTCCTTCTTGTTTCTTCAGCTGCTGGTTAATAATTGTACACAAGTATTCATGTTACTAGAATGCATTTAGCTTTTTATATTGAGTTCGTGAAAGCTTCCAAATAGCTGTGTGTTAAAGTGCGTATGGAATGACCAGAAATGATACCGCAATTTAGTCATCATGTGTCAATTTTTAAGGATCTGTTCAGCTGTCTGTGTAGTTTGTTCACACATACACATGGGTGACAGACCCGCTTTGAGTCTTCGTGAAAGATTGTCTACTCTGCTGTTTACTGTTCAGAGACGGAACATGATTACCTGTTTTGCACTATGAAAATAGTTGTCAGTGTCTCTGTAGTGGGCTTTCTTCTTAACGACCAAGATGTTAGTTAGTTAGTCTTTCCTCTTCAGCCTAAGGCGGCGCATAGGGCAGAAGTCCTGTCTCTCCATGCTTGGCGGTTCGCTGCTACCTGTTGTAGATCTTGGATATTTACTTGGCCATTGAATGAGCCTTCTCTAATGATGGTTCTACGCAGGGTCTCTCTTGGTCTTCCCCGTTTTCTTTTCCCTACTGGTGACCATATGAGGGCTTTGTAGGGGAGTCTTGACTTGTCCATTCTGAGTACATGGCCGATGTAGTTCCAACGGCGTCTTCTTATGAAATTGGATACTGTATCTTGCTTAGTCTCTTGTCTTATTTGCGAATTGGTTCTGAAGTCTGTCCAGTGGATGTTTAGAAGTCTTCTAAGACATTTGTTCTCAAAATTGTCTAATTTCTTTATCTAAAGCTTTTTATGGACAATGCATCATATCACAATGTAGTTGCCCAAGAAGACAAAATACCTACGGCATTGATGCATGACAAGGCAGACGTGGTTGCGCCCTTGTGGGAACACGTGTACACCTCGGAGGAGCAAATGGATCACCATAGTCTGGCAAGAATGAGGCAGCGACGAGTGACGAGGGAATGTCATAATTTTATTTGCTTATTTCCCTTTATTTTCTTTTAATTGAAGTTTATAGATTGATTCGTATGCACGTGTGTTGTCCCCTAATTTGACAACGTGTTTGCTCTCACGTATCTTGTTATGCCACAATACGTTAGTTTCCACCGCAATATTACTCTTCTGTTGGTGTTCAATGCGTTTAGTGTGTGTGTGTGTTTTTTTTTTTTGTTTGTTTTTTTTCACTACCAGTTGTTTGTCACTGCTGATGGCTTGTGGAATTGAAAATTCATCACTGTGGAATACAAACTGTTGCCATTGACATTGTGCTGATGCTGTAATGTTTAGTGCCTGCAATTCTTCTGAATATGTGGAGCAAAATATCACAGTAGGTGTGCATGTGGATTAAAGTCTGCGATCTGCCCAGACCTTAATCGGTGTCGAACGATTCCAGTAGGTTAATGACTGCTATCGGTTGCATAAAATTCAATCCATCCTTTCTCCAATAGTCATCTTCCACTTTCAACACATGGTCCTCACATTTTTATCCAGCAACTTTTATCAATTTTTAATAGCGCGGTCTGTTAGTACCTTGACGTCAGACAATTTGAATAGATTGATTGATTGATTGATTGATTGATTTAGAAACCGACATCGCAGCATTCGGGTCATTCCCATAAGCGCTCCGTCCCCACCCTCAGCAGCCAGCGAAGAGTTCCAACACCAATAATTACAGTAGCAACCTGATTATAAGTCCGTCTCGCCTTTCCTCTGAGAGTCGAGCGTCGGCCAGATCCCCTCGTCACTCATCGCTGCCTCATTCTTGCCAGACTATGGTGATCCATTTGCTCCTCCGAGGTGTACACGTGCTCCCACAAGGCCGCAACCACGTCTGCCTTGTCATGCATCAATGCCGTAGGTATTTTGTCTTCTTGGGCAACTACATTGTGATATGATGCATTGTCCATAATTAGACAAGACGGTCTATCTAGGGATAGAAGCACTGTAATCTCGAGCCAATCGCTAAATACATTGCCATTCATCTCATTATGATAATCCCTATTGTCTGTATGCTTTGATACGAACACGAGTCCAGCAATCTGTAGTAAACTATTTTGAGTACTACCAGCATGGGCTATGACGAAACGCTGTCCTTTACTACTGGGCACATATCCCGTTATCTTTAGGTCAACTTATTGCCATTCCTTTTCACTTGTGTGGTGCGCACTGATCCAGGTTTCATCCAAATACACTATGTCATAATTTTATTTGCTTATTTCCCTTATTTCACTTAGGTATCTGCTTCTCGTGGCTCCTAAATGAGGTTGCTCGCAAATGATATTTCTACCTCCCTTTATACTTTCTAAAGTGAAGCCTTATATGAAAGGACCCACATTAATGACACACCTCTGAAGATACTGCGACACCACTGAACACTCCCCGTTTCACTTCTCAAGGCTCTTTTCGTAAGGCCAATCCCGTGAAAAACGTGAACATTTACTATTGAACACTCATGCTTCCTCGTGAAGATGTAATACTTCTAATAATGTGCACTTCATCTCTGTCCCGTAAATTATATACCGCATATAAACAACCCTTGAAATCTGCTGTACAACCTCCAGAACAAAAATTTATTTGTTGGGTAGACATCATGATAAGGTTATATGCTAAATCTCATCATCTTCTCTCAGCTGGTTACTGAGATATGAAATTTTATATTGGGGCAGACAAAAATAAATGGACTATAATAGTATTTCTGAAACATTTCAGGTCAGACAAGCTCCAGTTTTCTTGTTTAGTTCTTGTGAAATAGTCCACGATTCACATCCGTATGTTGCCATATGAACGATACACATTCTAAACATGTTACTATTACTTATTTGCTGTTGTTGTGCCATATAAATTACTACTCACTGCCGATATATGTTCTTCAACACTATGATATATAACAAGCAAAGGATCTATTTTCAAGCTATGGGATGTATTGAGTCTCATCACATTCCTCTTGTACCTCGCGGTGTCCAGGTGAAGCATAAACAGCGGGAGAGTGCCCGTTTGTAGGCTTCATATATCGAGATTCCCATGGACTCTTTAATTCTCTGTCCATTGTTTACGTGGCTGACCTCTTCCTCTGCTTCAGTCTGGTCTCTACATCATTGTTTGTTAAGGTTTGCTGGTAATTTAGTTATATGGCCTAACCATTAACCTGCTATTTTGTGATGAAATCTAGCGCTGCTATAACCCCAACTTTCGTCATGATTTCTTCATTTCTGATTTTCTCTAGTCTGGATACATTGAGTACTATTCTCAGGAATCTCATTTCTATTGTGATTTTTCATTATTTCTTTTTCTGCCATTGTTCAGATTTGGCATTGATAGCATATAGTTGGTAGGAAGATTGTGTTGCAGAGTGCTTTCTTGGTAATTATTTATACACTTTGTTCTTTAGTATTGGTGCCATTTGTCCAATGTGTTGGTTTCCTTATTGCATATTTTCGATCTCGTCAACTGATTTGCCATTTGATGATATTATACTTCCGAGGTACTTGAAGCTCTTTACTTGATTCGGGGGGTGTTCTTCTAGATGGATGTTTATTGTTCTTTCTTCTTTGGTTATAGTCATTACCCCTGTTTTACTTATGCTTATTTTCATGTTATGTTCCATACACAGTTTTCTGACTATTTATGTATTTTGTAATTTTGAATCTGATTTTGTTTGATCGTCCGCAAATATGTGTTCTTTAATTGTGTGATTTGCCATTAGGTTCTTCTTCTGTGTTCTGTTCTTCATGCTATGTTGTTAGGTCTCTCTTTGGCTGGTTTCTTTACATATGCTGTCTATATAGTTACCACAAGCAAATGGCTTACAAAGTCCACAACACCGGAAATTATCAAAATATGGGAATGGCTTACAAAGTCCACAACACCGGAAATTATCAAAATATGGGAATTACCATAAATATTCATTTGTTTTGCTGATTTCCTATATTTTAATTGTACCAGGGCAGTGCCTTGTTCGACCCATTTCTCTCCAATTTTAACTGCCTAGGAATTTATAACACTTAGAGAACGAAGTCTAGTTTCTGGAGCCAATACTATCAAGCGTTCATGTCGTGAGATAACTATTAATTGCTGACAACTGCTACTAATTATGTACTTTTGCTATTTTGTATGAGTCAACATAAACACGGGTACTCCTATCTTTTCCGTCATTATCAGAGAAGGTTAGGCGCCTGTTCCACAAACCCAGGATTAAGAGAAAGTATACTACCTTTTAGTTCTTTGTTTTGTAAAAACCCACAGCTGGATTCGTGCCCGGTCTTTCATCAAACGATTGACATACAGATGCGATTGTAATGTACCTCTACCACACAGCGCACAAGGGGACAGACTATACGTGAATGCGTTTCTTTAGTCACCCGTGTTGTGTGATAGCCGCTTTTCACTCTATTATTGGTCTCAAGATGCGTGTAATCTCCTAACATGACACACTTACCTGATTGGCAGATGGAAGGCACTCTAAGATACTGAGCATGAGTTTGGCACTGCCCTCCGGGTCACAGGGCAGACGTACACTAAGAGCATCGAGCAACATCTGGTATAGGGAATTGGTAAATAATGGCTCCGGAAGCTCCCTCAGAAAATCTTTCAGCACACCTGCAATAACCAGCACAAGAAAGCGTTTATAAGGCAACAGAAGTGACTTCATTGTACCGAGTTTTACCCTATATGGCTAGGTTTGTTTCCGCAGGGCGGTCTGCTGGAAGAGTCGCTCAAAGAACGAACTCCGCAGCTCCAGTGTTGACCCACAGGAATCTCCAAGTAAACTGCACTCGAGAATCAAATGACGTAAGCCGGAATTGAACACACAGCTTTCGGAGCGTGAGGCAGGCGGCGTAACGACTTCGCCACGGAGACTCCCAACCAGCATATATGTGATATTAGGAGACAGTTTGTTGCAAACATCCGCAAAAGAATTCGCCCAGTAGAGGAGTAGAGAACCCAAATTGAAAACAGAAAACCTAAGCTGTGTCTATCCCTGACAAAACAAGACCCTGCACTTCCATGATACAGTTGTGAGCTTGAAAATGTGGTTTAGATATTAACATCCTAAAAACGAAAACTATGATAAATAGCAATGGAAAGGAAAGGTCATCAATGATCACAGTAAACGGGGACATACTAGGACAAGTAACAAGTTTCTCCTATCTTGGACATGTAATAACAGATGATGGCAGAATTGAAATAAAAATCAAAAAGAGAATAGGAATGGTCAAAAATACTTTCAACAGCATGAAATCAGTATTAACATTTAGAGAGATTAACAACGCATTAAAAATGAGAATTGTCAAATGTTAGGTATATTCAACGCTACTTATGGCGTGGAATCCTGGACATTGAACAAGCAACTAGAAAGTCGAATAGATGATCTGGAGTTGTGGATACACACAAGAATATGTCGTATTTCATGGGAACAGAAACAATCAAATACAGAGGTTCTAGAAAAACTGGGAATGAAAAAAAAGAGTTGATTAACGAAATCAAACAGAGGCAAATGAAATATTTCAGCCACGTTAAAAGACATAACACTCTTATTAAAACCATCCATCCATCCATCATGTGCCATGCCGGTAAGCGTGGGCGGTCATGTTCTGCCATCTCACTCGATCAACAGAGTCGTGGATCAGTTCCGTGTTTCTGTCTCGACCATGCCACAAGGCCAAGCCATCCAGATACTTGTTTCTAGGTCTTCCCCTTGGTCTGTTCCCCTCGATCTTACCAGTTGTCACCAAGTTCTCCAAATCATTTGATCTCATAACATGCCCAAAAAATTTTGTCTACGTCTAATGTCTCTGATCAGTTTACGATCTTCATTTGTTTCTTGAAGGACTTGTTCATTGGTCTTTCTGGCTGTCTATGGTATTCTTTGCATTTTCCTCAGAAACCACATTTCTACAGCCATCAGATGTTTTTCAGCCTGGCTGCTCATTGTCCAAGCTTCACATCCATATAAAAGTACAGGTTCTATGTAGCATCTCAACACTCTTTTTCTCGTTTCAATTGACATCTTTTTATTGGTCAGTATGTTTTTCATCTTGCTAAAGGCTACTTTTGCCATGGCGATCCTTGTTCTAATCTCTTCAAGGCATCTCCCATCAGATGTTATTACTGTTCCGAGATAATTGTACCTATTCACTTGTTGAAGAATATTCCCATTTACTTGTATACACTGTGGTATTTCGTTCTTCCTAGTGACGACCATAATCTGTGTCTTTTTACAATTTAATTCTAACCCTTGTTGTTCACTGTGTGTAACAACCGCATCTACTAAATTTTGCAGGTCCTGTTCATTGTCTGCAATCAAGACTGTATCATCTGCATATCTAATGTTATTGATGTATCGTCCCCCAATGTTGATTCCTTCCATATTTTCAATATTTCTGAAAATATTTTCACTGTACAGGGAAAACAGATCTGGAGACATTACACATCCCTGTCTCACACCTCTCTTAATAGGCTGATATTGGCTTAATTCATTATCAACTCTAATGGCAGCTTGTTGTTTCCAATATATGTTTTTTACAAGTCTAAGGTCTTTCCCATCAATTTGTAGATCTTCAAGCATCCTTATCATGTTGACATGTCTCACTTTATCAAAAGCCTTTGTGTAGTCAATAAAGCAAAGGTGTAGATCTTTGTTTACTTCTATAGAACGTTCGATTACGGTTCTCAGTATATACACAGCATTTACTGTACCCTTGCCTACTACAAACCCACATTGTTCTTCTCCTATTTCAAGTTGTATTTTCCTCCTAACTCTTAAAACCATACTGGAGGGTAAAGTTTAGGGTAAGCTAGCAAGGGGTAGACAACGATACAAGTGGGAAGATATCAAGAGATGGACGAATATCAGTCTGACAGAATGTACAGTCAAGGCGATAGACGAAATGTTGTGGAGATCCATTGCAGCGAACCTTCATTGTGAAGACCGGCACCTGACTAATTGATTTGTGAGCAGTGATCACATTCACACCTGACGGCGTGATTCACGCCGTCATACGCTGGTCAGGAGGCAAGGGTATCCTCTAAGGATCATTCACACGAGGGCCGCCCTCGAGGTTGGACCTGTCGGGAGACTGATTGTGGCAATGGCAGCATTCACCCTGCAGCCAGTTATACCATTTTAATATTGTTGATAGTATTTTAGTCAAGGGTGATAGAGTAATTGTGCGTCTATATGATAATGTGAACTGCTGTAAGCATGAAACGGTGAATTAGATAATGTAATTTGTTTGGTATCCTGGTTCAGTGCTTATAATTATGTCACTTCGTGGTCCGTCATGTCGTATGAGTGAAAGAGTTCAATTACAACAGTCTCACCAGACAAGTAATTTTTTTTCCCCGCGTTTCCATCCTGTTTCAGGATATTGCGGTCAACACCAGCATCTTTCAGCTGTATGTTGATTCCTAGGCTAGATTATGCTCATCAGCACGCCACGACTTTAGAGAGACCGGCTCCACACTCTCATAAGTCACTGGCGCGACTCGAACCGCTTCCAATTCTCGTGCGCTCACGTCAACCACGAGAGTATTCGGGGTTACGGAGAAAGCTGCTAACCCCTCGGCCAGGGAGACCGACACCAGCCACGTAATGGCAATCATAATTAACAGCGTGGCTTGGTTCACTTATACCAATACTCGTTTTAAGTGAACAAACAGTACCAATATTCAGTCAGTCAGACTGTAATCTGGACAATGTGAGAAATCACGTTCTTGATACAACTACCGTTGTCCTGACTGATAGCATCACAACAGAACAACCAACTAATAGGTCACCGTGTTAAACTGTGGTGTCCACACGAACCCACTGTCACCCATTGATGGTCATGTTCAACTAAGCCAGACTATAACATCTATTAATACTATAACAACTAGTCCCACCTAAGTGTGGTCATGTCCTGTACCACCATTATCTCATTGTCATACTGTGAAACATCATGTATCTAAATGAGACCATTACTTCATTAGCCATTTCTTGATCTACGCTCGTATATCAGTTGCTCTCTAGCTTGTTTGTATTGCTCTCTTCTTATCACGCTATTCTCTCCCCCACCCCCCCCCCCCCACTCTACTGTTCTCCTTGACAAATATCAGCACCGTCTCTTTGTCTTCCAGACTCATCATCATCAAGTGCCGTGCCGGCTGGCGTAGGCGTTCATGGCTCTCCACAGATCTCGGTCTTTGGTGTTCTGGATCAACTCTGCTGATGATATTCCTCCATGCCACCGTCTCAGTCCGTCCAGCATCATTTCTCTTGGTCTGCCTCTGCCTCTCTTCCCCTCGATCTTTCCAGTTGTCACGATGTTCTCCAATGCCTCTCTTCTCATCACATGACCAAAGAAAGATGTTTGTCTCTTTCTTATTGTTGTATATAGTGTTCTAGTTTCATTAGCCTCTTTCAGGCAATCGTTGTTAGTTACTCTGGCAGTCCAAGGAATTCGCAACATTCGTCTTAAAAACCACATCTCTGTTGCTTCTAAGTTCTTCCTAATTTGTTCATTAACATTCCAAGATTCGCTGCCATACAGCAAAACTGGTTCTATATAGCATTTTAGTACTCTCTTTCTTACATTCATTGATAGCGACTTATTGCATAAGATACTCTTCATTTTCTGAAATGCTGTCTTTGCCTGTCCTATTCTGCTCTTAATCTCTTTTGTACATCTTCCATCTGATGTTATAAGTGCCCCTAGGTATTTAAAATTATCCACTTGGTTGAGAATTTCCCCTTCTATTTCTATGTCACATTTTGGCGTCCCCATTTTCTTTGATATCACCATTGTTACTGTTTTCTTGATATTCAAGGACAGTCCTTTCTGTGCACTCTCTGTTACTACACTGTCCAACAATTGTTGTAGGTCTGTTGCATTATCCGCTACCAATACTGTGTCATCTGCATAGCGTATATTGTTTATATTATATCCTCCGATTAGTATTCCTGGCTTCTCTTTGATCTCTCTCATTATTACTTCGCTATACAGGGAGAAGAGATCGGGTGACAAGACACACCCCTGTCGTACTCCTAGCTTTATCTGTTCGTAACTACCCTCTTTATTTCCCATTTTAATTGCTGCTACTTGGTTCCAGTATATATTCTTTATTATTCTTAAATCTTTCCCATCAATGTTGATATCTTCCAACATTTTAATCAGCTCATCATGTTTTACTTTATCAAATGCCTTAGTATAATCTATGAAGCATAAATATATGTCTCTTTGTTTCTCTATTGATCTTTCTATTAGTGTTCGTAATATATATATTGCATTGTTTGTACCCTTTCCTTCCATAAAACCATACTGTTCTTCACTAATTTCCATTTTTATTTTCTTTCTTGTTCTTCTCATTATAATTCTGAGTAGAAGCTTAGTGACATGGTTTATGAGGTTAATTGTACGAAAATCTTCACAATCAATTCCTCCTGGTCTTTTTGATATAGATATAAATACAGATTTCAGCATATCACTGGGTAAATATCCACTACTGTAAATATCATTCAACCTTTTGGTTAATATATCTACTCCAAATTCTCCCAACACTTCTAATTCTTCTATTGTGATTTCATCTGGCCCAGCTGTTTTTCCGTTCTTCATATGTTTCATAGCATCAGCGACTTCTTCTTTTAGAATAGGTGGGCCTTCTAAGTTACTTTCTTCTGTTAATTCTTCCCTTTCTCCATTATATAATTCTCTTATATACTCATTCCACCTCTTCATTATAGCACCTTCCTCCAATAAAGTCTGTCCTGTTTTTGATTTCAAACACCCTGTATTTATTCTTATTTTTCTTCCTGTGAGCTCGCTGATTTGTCTGTACATACTTTTTTGATCTTTCATGGAATTTAATTCAATTTTTCTGCATTCACTATTTCTGAAATGTGTGTCGCCATGAAATCTTGGGAAGATAATGTGGTGGTTTCCCCTTGCCTTCCACATTCACACGGTGGTCTTTTAACTCTGCCTTTGACAGCCATTTCCGACTGTCAGGACAAGTGAGTGCCCTGCTCTGCTCAGCTGCAGAGTTATCCACTTATTCCGGTGGATACTCGGTCCCCAGAGCTGTGTTAGCCACACCGTGGTGTGTTTCCATCCTCTACCGCGGGGAGGTGCAGTTGGGATTTTCCCTTCCTAAAGTTATGGTCTATGACCAAAACTCTCCAGTACTTTTTAGAGGACTTCCAGACTACATCGCCAATACTCACTTTTCTATTAGAGTATACCATCATCAAGTGAATTGGCAGCTGGCACAGGCGTTCATATCTCTCCACAGAAATCGGTCTTTGGTGTTATGGATCGACTCTGCTGATGATATTACTCCATGCCAAAGTCTTAGTCCATCCAGCTTCATTTCTCTCGGTCTTCCCCTGCCTCTCTTCATCCCTTTCCAGACTATATACGTAACAATATTTTTGGTAGAGTATACACACACAAACCAGTTATCTACATCAGAGAGAACAAACGAACGAACTTTATTGTCAAAGGGTCACAAATTGGGCATGCAGGCCCGTCTTACATTCGGCAGTTCAATCACTCATCTTTCGTTCATCAACTGTGCATGTTACATTCACATAGGAAAACAGCATTGTCAAATTAATTTTGTAAACATAAACAATGCATATTACCATATTATGAGACAGGCAGACACACACACACACACACACACACACACACACACACACACACACACACACACACACACACACACACACACATATAAATACACACATACATACCTGCATGGATACTTACACCATATGTACACACTCAATAACACACCAATACACACCCCCTCGAATACACTGCATGCATGCACTCATACACACACAAACATGTACACATACATACACGAAAATACAGTTATACACACATATACAATCGCACATACACATACATACACAAACACACACATGTACACACATATACACACAACCACACACATACACACCATACATACACTTACACACATACACATACGTATACATTCACACAAATACACAAACATACACCCACACATGCACATATACAAACACATACACACATGTAGACACATAAACACACACATACATACATACACATCCACACACTTACACAAACACGTACACATATAAACATACATATACATATACACACAAAAACACACGTGCACACATAAGCACATACACACACATTCACACAAACATACACACTTACACAAACATGCACACACATATACACTCATACACACATACGCACACATACACACATATAAACACACACATACACACAGCCAGTCATCCACCCACACACACATAGACACACATACACGCTGCCTCACATAATCACTAAAACTAATATGAACAAACTCCCACACTTTACACACGCTTACACTGACGATTATCGTGAGACTCCTCAGAAAAATGGAAAAGACAAAAAATGGGGGGAAATGGGAAAACAAGGAAAAATGATGAAAATGGGGAAAAAAAATAGTTTATACTCTTTTAAAATATTTTATACTCGAAGGGAGAGAAAGAGAGAGAGAGAGAGAGAGAGAGAGAGAGAGAGAGAGAGAGAGAGAGAGAGAGAGAGAGAGAGAGAGAGAGAGGGGAGGGAGAGAGAGCGGGGGGAGGGAGGGAGAGAGAGAAACAGAGAGAGAGAAAGAGAGAGAGGAGAGAGATACTGTGTTTGGTAATCTTACCAAAACAGATATCTACCGATTTGCGCCAGATGCTTGTGAAACACAAAGAGTTAACTACAACAGAACAACCAGGCAACGCATCTCACCTGTGATCACATGTATGTCTGAAACATTGTCTGGTGAGAGATCTACCCCCTGGACGTTGTTCTCGAATGCTTCTCTGAGAATGACCTTCCTCCTGGAGCTGCCACACAATCTGTAGATCCCCACCGTGTCCAGGCCGCGTCTCTCCACCTCCTGCACGCACTTATACACAAGCAGCGGCACATTGAGACCGGAACCTTCTCGAAGTATTATCGTCTCCAAGTCCACTCCAAACATGGCGTTTTTCTTCAGAGCCGGCAAGCGTTGTAAAGACATCGCAGGTTCCTTATACAAGAGAGTAACAAAGAGAATTCCTTTCGGTTCAAGTTTAATAGCCACATATCGCTTGTGTCCGCTATGAACAAAGCCGGGAAGTAGAACCGAACCATGGAAGCACAGCCTGTGCTTATAATTCGCATCCCAGTGATAAATTAGAAAAGACGCTTCTTTAGAATCTTCCAGATCGATGTCAAAAGCTTCGTCCCAGTCAAAGTTTATAGCACCAGTCCGGATCATTGTTCGCGCTTTATTTAGAGAATCCACGGCAACTACGCAGTACAAGTCTCGAAGACTTGTTTTGGAAGATTTCAAACCTTGTCCCGACATGATGTGAATGCTCAGTAAACCGTCTAACCCTCCGGCTCGAGTTAGCTCTACCCGCTTTTTCATATCCGCTTTGTATGGTTCAAATTCGCTGTATGGTATATGCAAGGGCTTGCGAGTGAATTGAAGATCGCGTAACCTCCCTGCTGCCGGCCTTTGTGAGAGAATTGAAGAATCCGCTTGCTTTCCGAGTTGTATGGAAGTCTGTGAGGTAGATGAAGACAGTCCGCCTGCAATGGACAAGGACAAAGCTCCGCTTAAAGATGTGGTCCCTGATAAGGATCTGCCTGTAAGGTCAGGATGAGATTCGTGCTGGTAGGCGCTGTATAAGAAGGGTGATGTATCAGCGCTGCCTTGTCGGGTTAGTCGCGATGGAAGGACTGGGGTTTGTGTGGAAGCTGCCCGCCTTATAGGAACTGGGGAACCTTGTCCAGAGAGAGGCTGGCAGCCGTACTCATCCCCTGATAGACTCTCTGCACGAGATATAGGCAACTGCCCGCTTCCTGCAAAACAGACATATGAAATATTTAATATCAGACCTACCCCTAAAATAAACCCTATTTAAGATCGTGAGCTAGAATGAGAGACTTGTTGCCGAATGGCCAGTCGGAGTACAGACGCCACTGGTGCGGACTTGATAATGAACGGATGTGGTTCATAATTCAATACGTCACTTGTGTGAAATAAAGTTACTAATGCACTACGAGCAGGCTACATGGACAAAAAATGCTCATTTAAGGAAATTTTTATTGCTGGACATGAGAGACTGGGCCAATGGTTCTACAGGAAATGCAGTCGCAAGAAATGCAGGCCGGAATTCGGGATTTGGAGAGTTATGACGATGTTCCAGAAGAAAATGAAATGAGTGTGATTGAATAAATGTAGAATTTTGGGCATGAATAAATGAAGATTTTTGTATCTTAAAAAAAAAAAATAAAAAAAAGAAGACATCCCCCAAACATAAGTCCTAGTGCATTTTTAAGCTAAAATTAATATAACACTCGGTCTTATTTTCGGGGAAACACGGTATAAAGGTAAGCATTAACATTTAACATTAACATGTCAATAAAGAATGTTCAAGGTATGCCGGGCAATAAATTGTGAATTCTGTTGTATGCGTCTTCTTAACTAAAATTCACAACGGGAAAAACGTGGCTTAAAGTTTCTGACGTATTTACATTTTCTTGATTACTGTGACAACTGGAGAGAGAGAGAGAGAGAGAGAGAGAGAGAGAGAGAGAGAGAGAGAGAGAGAGAGAGAGAGAGAGAGAGAGAGAGAGAGAGAGAGAGAGAAAGAGCGCATAAGACAGGTGGAAACCCTCTGAGGTCTTTGAAGTCTCCGCTCTTGAGCCTGTGAAATTTAGGGTAGATCTGTCTGATGTACCTGGAGACGGCTGAATTTAGGGTGGATTCTTATAAGTTCTGGATCATGAGATCTGTCTGATGTGCCTGGAGGCAGTGGAATTTAGGGTTGACTTGTTTATGTGTTGGAACAAGAGATCTGCCTAATGTACCTGGAGACGACGGAATTTAGGATGGATTTTTATAAGTGTTGGAACATGAGATCTGTCTGATGTACCTGGAGACGGCTGAATTTAGGATGGATTTTCATAACTGTTGGAACATGAGATCTGACTGATGTACCTGGAAACAGTGGAATTCAGAGAGGATGTTATAAGTGTTGAAACATGTGATCTATCCTATGTACCGTACCTATAGACAGTGGAATTTAGGGTAAAGTTTTAAAAATGTTACAACATGAGATCTGTTTGATTTACCCGGAGACAGTTGAATTTAAGTGGATTTTTAAAAGTGTTGGAACATGAGATCTATCTTATGTACCTGGAGACAATGGAATTTAGGGTAGGGGGGGGGGGCGGGGGATTTCTATAAGCCTGGGAACATGAGATCTGACTGATGTAACCTGGAAACAGTGGAATTTATGGTGGATTCTCATAAGTGCTGGAAAATGAGATCTGTCTGATTGTGACGAAACGACGCTTCATCTGTCTTTTGTCTACGGGGTTCCGCACTATTCGGCGCGTCATCAGGGACTTTCCCGGTTATTATTAGACTGGGGAAAGCCGAGGATGGTTTTCAGGCTAGAATATTCGCGAAGCACCTGGATTTGAGTGACCTGGGTTGCTGTGTGCACCAACAAATTCTCGTGCAGAAAGATCTATAAATTCTAGTGCGTGGAATGAATGTTGTCCGAGAAGTTGACTTTCATCATGAAGCACTCATTTCTCGTGCGATTTGGTACGCACATAGGAGAAATGCGGCAGGAATAGTCATTCAATTTCTGTCTCTCAAGGCGTGAGGACGCATGGCTCTGTTAGGCCAATTGTATAGTGCCTCACACACAGCCAAGACGCAGCTGACTGTTGCCCAATACGGCATGCTTGCCCATGGACAGTTCTTGTAAGTTCAGTAATTCAGGTATTTACTTTGTTAATGAATTTAACTTTGAATTTAACTTTTTAACTCATTAAATATGCGGTTTACTTTGCATCGCTAATGATGATTGGATCGATAGTCCGGTTGAGAAACTAGGGTGCTACACTTGAGCGTGTCGCATTGGTTACAGGCCTGTGTAGTTTCGGTAACGGCTTGAAATGTAAACCTGTGATACCGGCGTATTGTGGTCACCTGTAATTAACTATGTATGGTAAATAGTTGCATATACTATGTTGTTGTACTATAATATGGTCCAGTGTACTAGTGTATGATATGAACCTATCTTATGCCAGTGAGGAGCTGATGCTAGAAGAACTGTTAAAGTAGACAGGTAAGTTGTTTGGTGGAGAATTCAGTCAGTAATGTGCTTAGTTACTAAGTAAAGAAAGTGCTTGCGGCTTAGCCACAGGAAATGATGTAACTAGGGTGTGTTAACTGAATAGTGAATCCATTTCGTGGAACTGTGGAATTCTGTGAAAAGGTAAAAAAAAGAGGTAAGTTCTTCATTGGTGCAATATATATATATATATATATATATATATATATATATATATATATATATATATATATATATATATATATATATATATATATATATATATGATGTGTCATGATATATATATATATATATATATATATATATATATATATATATATATATATATATATATATATATATATTAGGTCATGTTATGTGATACTTCTAGGAGCGATACCGGACGCCGAGTGGTTCGACGCGTGATAACAATGTGTTACAGTCGAGATGTAAACATGCGTTCTTGATTCCTTCTTTACTGTCCTGTTCTTTACCTACTTGCATAAGTACGAGTCAGTGCTGATGTGATAGAAGTATGGAATGACAAATGGAGGTTGAATGAGGCACGGGGACAAATGGGATATGGGGACTGAATGCAAGTTATTAAAGTATGGGACTGGCAGACCAGGCCAGCCATGAAGTTCGGCCACGCCAAGGCTAATCCACTTGGTAGGTCAGAACTGGAGAGAACCTTTGAACATGTAGAGCAACATGTTTTACCAGGCGGACTTCTTGACTCGAGGACAGAGTCTAACAGAAGAGTTTCGCTACACAGTGGGCAGGATGTCCCACCAGCGAAATGGAAAGTGTAAATACTTTATGTGGTCATGTATTGTTACTAAGGGTCTCCCAGCCAGGCTGTTTATTGAGAGCTGTTTAGTGCCTTTAACAGTGACTCATCAGGAAGTGATAGAGTTGCAGTTCGTCCAGTTGATTGTGGTCCAAGTGGTTAACTCCTCTTATTGTCGATCCAAGCTCTGGGGACGAAGTGGTCTCCAAGGTTCCAGTCATCTCACTGGAAGGAAGCCGGGTGAGTGGCGGACCGACTGGACGGAACATTTGCATCCAATCTACTTCTCAGCCTGATGATGACTTTAGCCATATCTCTGATTCTGTTTCTACTCTATCCTCTACTTGTGTAAATAGAATTATTCTATCAGGGTGTTCAATTCAGTTCTATATTCTCAAGGGTAGAATAAACTTTGTTTATGTTGACTTATTTTTTGTACAATTATTGAGTGTGGTCTCGGACGATGCCTCAATGTTCATTGTCCCAAGGGAGAAGGTAGATAGTGGGGGTCTAGAATCTGGAGGGGCTTGTAGACATAATTAACTAATCCGAGGTTCAACAGCAGAATAAACAGTGTATCTACCTGTCCAGCACCTGGGGTCAGAATACACGGGAGTGCTAGAGACACCTCGGGCTTGGTTAACTCTCAATACCCGAAGTGATCTTGTCACACTGATATGCCTGGAAACATTGGAATTTAGGGTGGAGTGTTATACGTGTTGGAATATGAGATCTATCTGATGTACATAGAAACAGTAGAAGTTAGGACGGATTCTTATAAGTGTTAGAACTTGAGATCTATCTCATGTACCTGCAAGCAGTAGAACTTAGAGTCGATTTTTAAGTGTTCTAACATGATATATGTCTGATGTACCTGGAGACAGTGGAACTTAGAGTGGATTTGTATATGCGTTGGAACACGAGATCTGCCTGATGTACCTGGAAACGGCGGAATTTTCATCCATCATGTGCCATGCCGCTAAGCGTGGGCGGTCTTGTTTTGCCATCTCACTCGATCACCAGAGTCGTGGATCAGCTCCGTGTTTCTGTCTCCACCATGCCACGTGGCCAAGCCATCCAGGTATTTACTTCTTGGTCTTCCCCTTCGATCTTGCCAGTTGTCACCAAGTTCTCCAATTCATTTCTTCTCATAACATGCCCAAAACATTTTGACTGTCTACGTCTAATGTCTTTAACCAGTTTACGATCTTCATTTGTTTCTTGAAGGACTTGCTCATTGGTTTGTCTGTCTGTCCATGGTATTCTTTGCATTTTCCTCGGAAACCACATTTCCACAGCCATCAGATGTTTTTTAGTTTGTCTGCCCATTGTCCACGCTTCATATCCATATAAAAGTACAGGTTCTATATAGCACTTCAACACTCTTTTTTCTCGTTTCAGTTGATATATTTTTATTGGTCAGTATGGTTTTCGTCTTGCAAAAGGCTACTTTCGCAATGGCAATTCTTGTTCTAATCTCTTCAAGGCATCTTCCACCAGATGTTATGACTGTTCTGAGATAGCTGTACCGATTCACTTGCGGAATTTAGGATAGATTTTTATAAATGTTGGAACATTAGATCTGCCTGATGTACCTAGAGACAGTGGAACTTAAGGTGGATGTTTATAAGTGTTGGAACATGAGATCTGTCTGATGTACCTGGAGACGGCGGAATTTAGGGTGGATTTTCATAACTACCGGTCTCTGTGGCTAAGGGCTTGCGAACGCGGTTTGTGAGACCGTATACCCGGGTTCGAAACACAGCGGTGCTGGTTTTTTCGAAAAAGGTATAGGAGCCGGTCGTTCAGAAAGCAATGGCAAACTAATGAACGTAAAATTTGCCTAGGAATCACGAACAGCGAAAATGCTGGGTTGACTGCTACATCCTGTGAAGGACATACAACTTAATTATTTTTCATAACTGTTGGAACATTATATCTGTCTGATGTACCTGGAAACAGTGGAATTCAGGGAGTATGTTATAAGTGTTGAAACATGAGATCAATCCTATGTACCTACATACAATGGAAGTTAGAGTAAATTTTACAAAATGTTGGAACATGAGATCTGTTTGATTTACCCGGAGACAATAGAATGTAGGTGGATTTTTATAAGTGTTGGAACATGAGGTCTGTCTATGTAACCTAGAAACAGTGGAATTTAGGGTGGATTATTATAAGTGTTCGAACATGAGATCTATCTGATATGCCTGGAAACATTAGAATTTAGGGTGAATTTTTATACGTGTTTGAATATGAGATCTATCTGATGCACCTGGGAACAGTGGAAGTTGGGATGGGTTCTTATAAGTGTTAGAACTTGAGATCTATCTGATGTACTTGCAAACAGTGGAATTTAGAGTGGATTTTATAAGTGTTGGAAAATGAGATCTATCTGATGCACCTGGAGACAGTAGAATTTAGGGTGGAGTTTTATAAGTGTTTATAAGTTATCCGATGTAACAAGAGACAGTGGAATTTACGGTGGATTTATAAGTGTTGAAGCATGAGGTCTATCCGATGTAACTGGAGACAGTGGAATTTACGGTGGATTTATAAGTGTTGAAGCATGAGGTCTATCCGATGTAACTGGAGACAGTGGAATTTACGGTGGATTTATAAGTGTTGAAGCATGAGGTCTATCCGATGTAACTGGAGACAGTGGAATTTACGGTGGATTTATAAGTGTTGAAGCATGAGGTCTATCCGATGTAACTGGAGACAGTGGAATTTACGGTGGATTTATAAGTGTTGAAGCATACGGGATATGTCTGGTGTAGCTTGAAACAGACGCCAGCAACTATATTATGACATATAGACAGACACACTGACACAGGCAGGCAGCGGACGCACGGACGGAGAGACAGACAGACAGACAGACAGACTGACACAGGCAGGCAGCGGACGCACGGACGGAGAGACAGACAGACAGACAGACACACTGACACAGGCAGGCAGCGGACACACGGACGGAGAGACAGACAGACAGATAAAAATATGTAGGAACGAACAACGAACAAACGAACAAACTTTATTTTAAAAGGGTAACAAATTGGGCACGCAGGCCCGTCTTACATTCGGCCCTGTCAATCACTCATCTTTCATTCATCAAATGTGCATGTTACATTAACATAGGGAAAAACATTGTCAAATGGATTTTGTAAGCATAAACAATGCATATTACGCATGATACATTCACATGAGAAAAAAAAAAAAAAACATTGTCAAATGAAAGTTAAACATAAACAGTGCATATTGCAATGTTGCGAGACACATCCCCCATCCACCCTCATATCCCGCAGCCACCAACACATCCCCCACCCACCAAACCTCCCCCACCCACCCATACATACCTCCACGCACTCACACAGAACCAGGCAAACATACCTGCCCCCACCCACCCACTGATCCCCCACCCACACACATTTCCCCACCCACACACACACACATCCTCACACACCAAGAAGAAGAAAAAGAAGAAGAAGAAGAAGAAGAAGAAGAAGAAGAAGAAGAAGAAGAAGAAGAAGAAGAAGAAGAAGAAGAAGAAGAAGAAGAAGAAGAAGAAGAAGAAGAAGAAGAAGAAGAAGAAGAAGAAGAAGAAGAAGAAAGAAGAAGAAGAAGAAGAAGAAGAAGAAGAAGAAGAAGAAGAAGAAGAAGAAGAAGAAGAAGAAGAAGAAGAAGAAGAAGAAGAAGAAGAAGAAGAAACCACACAAACATACCCCCACCTATTCACACACATATCCCGCACTCTCACAATTTTCCCCACCCACCCACACACACACACACACACATCAGCCAACCTACACCCACTCACCCACCCAATATTCGCCACCTCTCAGGGGCGGCCAGGTGAGTGGGTAGACAGACAGACAGACAGACAGACAAACAGACAGATAGACAGACAGACAGACAGACAGACAGACAGACAGACGGACGGACGGACGGCCGGATGGACGGACGGACGGACGGACGGACGGATGGACGGACGGGTGGGTGGATGCATGGATGGATGGATGATGTACACTCTTTCAGGTTTTATTTTACTCTCTCACGCCAACCCACATATATATATTCTCACACACACACACAAACCCACACCCACCCACTCATACACATCCAAACTGAAAATAACAGAAACGGTAGAAAGTAACAGGAAGTCTCCCATCGATGCGGGCCGTCAGTGAGCGATTAGTCACTCAATTGACTTGTCGATCAACTGTGATAGTGAGTGAGTCACCCCTTCAAGTCAGTCCCCGTGTCCTCAGTCACTCACAGATAGAACATGTCCCTAGAAATGGTCCCTGTGATAAATGAGGTAATTAAAGCTGTAGCAAGGAAGGAACGAAGTGTGTGATGTCTTTGTGAAACTGGGAAAACTACTTTTGATTGAGAAGTAAGGACCCTCCTGTTAACAGAGGTTTAGACAAGATAAGACTTCGCAACGCCGTCGGTATGCCGCCCTGAGGAAAGAGACCTAGCAATGTGGGCTATAACCCGATGCAATATAGTCGATACTCTTGGGGAAGAAAAAAAGACTTCGCAAATACTTAATCAGAGAATTATTATATGAGGTGGGTAGGTTTCTTTCTCGTTATTTTGCTGTAACGAGAAGTATTTCGTATCCAGTTTTCGAGACTGTAATGACCACAGAATTGCGTGTCGTTGGTGTATGATTTATAATAGAGAATTGACATCAGAGCTGTATGTAAATGATTCATGGTTTATAATTTATGATAGAGAATTGACTACAGAACTATAGGTAATTGTTTCATGATTGAAAATGAAGAATTGATATTAAAACACCATGTAGTTGGTTAATTAGTTCTGATGAAGAATTGACCACATAATTGTATGAGCTGGTCTATGATTTATGATGAAGAATTGACTACATAACTTATGTAGCGGATTTTTGACTTGTAGTGAAGAACTGCCCAAAGAACTACATGTAACTGGTATATGATTTATGATGAAGAAATAACTAAATAAGTGTATGCCGCTGATTTATGATTTATAGTGAAGAATTGCCCCAAAAACTACATGTAACCGTTGTATGATTTATGATGAAGAATTGACTAAAGATCTGTATGTAGCTGATTTATGATTTATATTAACAAATTACATGCAACTGGTATATGATGTATGTTGAAGAAATGATTTCAATGCTCCCGAGGCAAGCCCATCAGTGAACATCGCAAAAGACGTCGTAAAGAGTACTTGGGTTGTCTCAGTGTGTCCCATCCAGCGCTAGCGTCTGTATCTCACCTCTGGGTTGTCTCAGTGTGTCCCATCCAGCGCTAGCGTCTGTATCTCACCTCTGGGTTGTCTCAGTGTGTCCCATCCAGCGCTAGCGTCTGTATCTCACCTCTGGGTTGTCTCAGTGTGTCCCATCCAGCGCTAGCGTCTGTATCTCACCTCTGGGTTGTCTCAGTGTGTCCCATCCAGCGCTAGCGTCTGTATCTCACCTCTGGGTTGTCTCAGTGTGTCCCATCCAGCGCTAGCGTCTGTATCTCACCTCTGGGTTGTCTCAGTGTGTCCCATCCAGCGCTAGCGTCTGTATCTCACCTCTGGGTTGTCTCAGTGTGTCCCATCCAGCGCTAGCGTCTGTATCTCACCTCTGGGTTGTCTCAGTGTGTCCCATCCAGCGCTAGCGTCTGTATCTCACCTCTGGGTTGTCTCAGTGTGTCCCATCCAGCGCTAGCGTCTGTATCTCACCTCTGGGTTGTCTCAGTGTGTCCCATCCAGCGCTAGCGTCTGTATCTCACCTCTGGGTTGTCTCAGTGTGTCCCATCCAGCGCTAGCGTCTGTATCTCACCTCTGGGTTGTCTCAGTGTGTCCCATCCAGCGCTAGCGTCTGTATCTCACCTCTGGGTTGTCTCAGTGTGTCCCATCCAGCGCTAGCGTCTGTATCTCACCTCTGGGTTGTCTCAGTGTGTCCCATCCAGCGCTAGCGTCTGTATCTCACCTCTGGGTTGTCTCAGTGTGTCCCATCCAGCGCTAGCGTCTGTATCTCACCTCTGGGTTGTCTCAGTGTGTCCCATCCAGCGCTAGCGTCTGTATCTCACCTCCGGGTTGTCTCAGTGTGTCCCATCCAGCGCTAGCGTCTGTATCTCACCTCTGGGTTTTCTGGGCTTTGTCTAGTTCTCTCCATGAGATCCACATTGATTATTCTGTCACACTTTTTATTCCCACTATTTTGCCTAGCTCCAAATTAGTGAATGTTTATAATTTCTTTGTAATCCGTTTAGTTGTTTTTCCGTGTTTCTGACCCATCTAGTAGAAACCGATGTAATATTGGAATTTCGTGGTACCCCTTTGAGGTTGAGTCAATCTTGGAACCCAGGTCAAGTCTGAACAATTGGACACCGCCGCGGATCGAACCCAAGATCACCATTACGGCAGGAAGAGTCTAGTCGCTACACTACCGCGGCTCCAGCTGTGGCTCGGTGGTTCTTTAGTTTACATAGAAACAGCATAAGTTATTTCATATGGCAGGGTTTGTAAAGCTTCGGAGATTCAGTCACTGTGACTTTCTCCACCTCTGATTAAATGTTGTGGTATTATATGCCAGACTCTCCTGCACTAAACACCGCCCATTAATCTGTGCTGTGACCTGCCGGGTACTTCTTTTCCATCTTTGCACCGAGCCATCCGTGCAGCTGATTACATCACCTGGGCGGGAATTGTCATGTATCAAATTATTGCACCTCGCAGTCAGCATTTCCTATATCACCTGGATGGCTTGACCACGTGGCATGATCGAGGCAGGAACACGGAGCTGATCCACGACTCTGGTGATCGAGTGAAATGGAAAAATATGACCGCCGACGCTTAACGTCATGGCATATGATGGATGGATGGTTAATTGTTAGTTGCAACTCTTTTTACAGGATGTTTGCAGTCAACATCCGCATTTTGTGCTGTTGTTGATGTCTTGGCAAGTTTATGTTTAGTAGATTCCCATTGCTTTCTGAACGACCGGTACTCATATCATTTCGTCAAAAACCAGCGCAACGCGGTCTGCACGCAGATGTGTTTCGAACGCGGGTATGCGATGTCACGAACTACGCCCGTAACACATTCGCCACGGAGACCGGCTACGACATTAATACCATTAACTTTAATTGTATATTCGGACAGAATATACTTCTTTTATATCATTACTAGCTGACCCGGCCCGGCTTCGCCGAGACCCTGGTGGGGAGCATCTCATTTAATTCATATAAGTAGTCATATAAGTTCTCGTTCCCGTTACCGACTATCTGTCTGTCTGTCTGTCTGTCTGTCTATCTGTCTGTCTGACCCGGCCCGTCTTCGCCCAGACCCTGATGGGGAGTATCTCATTTAATTCATATAAGTAGTCATATAAGTTCCCGTTCCGACTATCTATCTGTCTGTCTGTCTGACCCGGCCCAGCATCGCCCAACTCCTGGTGGGGAGCATCTCATTTAATTCATATAAGTAGTCATATAAGTTCCCGTTCCCGACTGTCTGTCTGTCTGTCTGTCTGTCTGTCTGTCTGTCTGTCTATCTATCTATCTATCTATCTGTCTGTCTGTCTGATCCGGCCCAGCCCATGGTGGAGAGCATCTCATTTAAATTATATAAGTAGTCATATAAGATACCGTTCCCGACTATCTGTCTGACTGTCTGTCTGTCTTGGGTAAATGGAGGAGGGAAGAGGAAGAGGGAGGTGGAGGAGGGAAGAGGAGGGAGGAGGAGGGAGGAGACAGGAGGAGTAGGGAGGAATAAGAGGGAGGAGGAGGGATTAGGAGGAGGAGGGAGGAGTAGGGTGGAGGAGGAGGCGAGGAGGAGGGAGGAGGAAGAGGGAGGAGAGGGAGAGGAGGGAGGAGGAGAACGCAGGAGGAGAAGGGAGCAGGAGGAGGAGAGGGAGGAGGAGGGAGAGGGAGGAGGGAGGAGGAGGAGAGAGTAGGAGGAGGGAGGAGGCGGAGGGAGAAGGAAGAGGGAGGAGGAAGAGGGAGAAGGAGGAGGGAGAAGGAGGAGAAGGAGGAGGAGGAGGGAAGAGGAGGAGGGGAGGAGGAGGAGGGAGGAGGAGGAATGTGAAGGGAGGAGGAGGGAGGAGAGCGGAGGTAGAGGGAGGAGGAGGAGGGAGGCGGAGAGAGGAGGAGGAGGGAGGAGGAGGAAGAGGGAGGAGGAGGAATGTGAAGGGAGGAGGAGGGAGGAGGTAGAGGGAGGAGGAGGGAGGAGGAGGAGGTAGAGGGAGGAGGAGGGAGGAGGAGGAGGAGGAGGCGGAGAGGGAGGAGGAAGGAGGAGGGGGAGGAGGGAGGAGGAGGAGGGAGGAAGAAGGAGGAGGAGGGAGGAGGAGTGATGAGGAGGAGGGAGGAGGAGGAGGAGAGGAGAGAGGAGGAGGAGGGAGAAGGAGGGATGAGGAGGAGGAAGAGGGAGGAGGAGGAATGTGAAGGGAGGAGGAGGGAGGAGGTAGAGGGAGGAGGAGGGAGGAGGAGGAGTGAGGAGGAGGAGAGGGAGGAGGAGGAAGGAGGAGGGGGAGGAGGGATGAGGAGGAGGAGGGAGGAGGAGGAAGAGGGAGGAGGAGGAATGTGAAGGGATGACGAGGGAGGAGGTAGAGGGAGGAGGAGAAGGGAGGAGGAGGGATGAGGAAGAGGGAGGAGGAGGAAGAGGGAGGAGGTAGAATGTGAAGGAGGAGGGAGAAGGAGGAGAAGGAGGGGGGAGGAGGAGGAAGAGGAGGAGGAGGAGGAGAGGGAGGAGGAGGAGGGAGGAGGAGGAATGTGAAGGGAGGAGGAGGGATGAGGGAGGAGGTAGAGGGAGGAGGAGGAGGGAGGCGGAGAGAGGAGGAGGAGGGAGGAGGAGGAAGAGGGAGGAGGAGGAATGTGAAGGGAGGAGGAGGGAGGAGGTAGAGGGAGGAGGAGGAGGTAGAGGGAGGAGGAGGGAGGAGGAGGAGGGAGGAGGCGGAGAGGGAGGAGGAGGAAGGAGGAGGGGGAGGAGGGAGGAGGGAGGAAGAAGGAGGAGGAGGGAGGAGTAGTGATGAGGAGGAGGGAGGAGGAGGGAGGAGGCGAGAGGAGGACGAGGAGGGAGGAGGAGGAGGGAGAAGGAGGAAGAGGGAGGAGGAATGTGAAGGGAGAAGGAGGGAGGAGGTAGAGGGAGGAGGAGGGAGGAGGAGGAGTGAGGAGGAGGAGAGGGAGGAGGAGGAAGGAGGAGGGGGAGGAGGGATGAGGAGGAGGAGGGAGGAGGAGGAAGAGGGAGGAGGAGGAATGTGAAGGGAGGAGGAGGTAGAGGGAGGAGGAGGAGGGAGGAGGAGAAGGGAGGCGGAGAGAGGAGGAGGAGGGAGGAGGAGGAAGAGGGAGGAGGAGGAATGTGAAGGGAGGAGGAGGGAGGAGGTAGAGGGAGGAGGAGGAGGAGGAGGAGGAGTGAGGAGGAGGAGAGGGAGGAGGAGGAAGGAGGAGGGGGAGGAGGGAGGAGGAGGAGGGAGGAAGAAGGAGGAGGAGGGATGAGGAGGAGGAGGGAGGAGGAGGAAGAGGGAGGAGGAGGAATGTGAAGGGAGGAGGAGGGATAGGGAGGAGGGGGAGGGAAGAGGAAGAGGGTTGGAGGAAGAGTGGAGAGGAGGAGGGAGGAGATATAGGGAGGAGGAGGAGGGAGGAAAAGGGAGGAGGGAGGAGGAGAGAGGAGGAGGAGGGAGGAGGTAGGAGGAGGAAGAGGGAGGAGGAGGGAGGAGAAGGAAGGAGGAGGAAGAGGGAGGAGGAGGATGGAGGAGGGAGAGGGAGGAAGAGGGAGGAGGAGGAAGGAGGAGGAAGAGGGAGGAGGAGGAAGAGGGAGGAGGATGATGGATGAGGGAGAGGGAGGAGGGGAAGAGGGTAGGAGGAGGAGGGGAGAGGAGGAGAAGATGGGAGAAGGAGGGAGGAGGAGAAGGAGGAGGAGGGAGGAGGAGGGGAGAGGAGGAGGGAGGAGGCAGAGGGAGAAGAAGGAAGGAGGAGGAGGAAGGAGGGAGAGGAAGGAGGGAGAATGAGGAGGGGAGGAAGGAAAGGGAGGTGGAAGAGGAGGAGGAGGGAGGAGGAAAGAGGTAGGGGGAGGAGGAGGTAGAGGGAGGAGGAGGAGGAAGGAAAGGGAGGAGGAAGAGGAGGAGAAGGGAGGAGGAGGGTGGAGGGAGGAGGAGGAGGTAGAGGGAGGAGGAGGTAGGAGGAGGAGGAAGAGGGAAGAGGGAGAAGGAGGAGGGAGGATGATGAGGGAGAAGGAGGCAGGAGGAGGAGGAGGGAGGCAGGAGGAGGAGGAGGGATGAGAAGGGAGAGGGAGGAGGAGGGAAGATGAGGGAGGAGGCGGAGGAGGCGGAGGGAGTAGGAGGGAGGAGGATGGAGAAGGAGGGGAGAGGAAGAGGGAGAAGGAAGAGGGAGAAGGAGGAGGGAGGAGGGAGAGGGATGAGAGGGAGGAGGAAGAGGAGGAGGGTGGAGGGAGGAGGTAGAGGGAGGAGGAGGGAGGAGAAGAGAGGAGGAGAGAGTTCGCCATTCCGAATTCATACTCGTCTAGTTCTTCCCTTCTACACGACTGTAGATAACTTCCTTACACATAAAAAGATGAATTGTTATTGATATTGCCGTGGCATGGAGGAATATCAGCAGCAGAGTTGATCCAAAAAACCAAAGACTGAGATCTACGGAGAGCCATGAACGCCTACGCCAGCCGGCACGGCACTTGATGATGATGATTGCCGTGTGACGATTCTGTGTAGTCTCGTCATTTTCTTTCCTTTCCCTAGCGTTTTGGTTCGGGGATTCTTTCATCATCATCATCATATATTTACGTACGTATTTTGGGAGGGGGAGGAGGGAGGAGGAGGAAGAAGAAAAAAAAACTATGACAGTTGGCAGCTCTGGAATGAAAGGAAGGCGTGTAGAAAATTTCATCTCAATCGGATGGGCCGTTCGCGAGCGCAATAAAGGACATACATAGATACATACATACAGACAGACAGACGATCCTAATTTATAATATATAAGATTGCTCCTATAGTTTTTCCGTAATTAGCGCAATGAGTGTAATTAAAGAAATATTTAAACTCTGGAGCAAAATATGAACATACAGGACCGGTGTTGGGTTGAGTCAAGGACATCACTGCACTTGGGGCATCCCCATCACCGCTCAGTCATCATCTTCAACAGCCAGCGTAGAAGTTGTAATACTGATGTCCGCTACAATCTGATCATATGTCCGTCTGGCTTTACCTCTGAGTGACAACTGTCTACCAAGGCCGCTGACCACCCCTTGCTGCCGCATTCTCTCTAGACCAGTGTTTCCCAACCTTTTTTGTGCCATGCCCCACTTAAGCCTTTCTAAAATTCATATTGCCCCCCTCCCCCGCCCCACGCCCCCCCCCCCCCCCCCTTTCAACATATACATTATTTTTAATATTTAAAAATTGAAATGTTCACTAAAGAAACTTGAATGATAGGTTTTAGGAAGAAATCACTAGGTAATTATTGAGCAAACACAGTAAGTAAATTTTCAAAACATATAATGGAGAACTGAAATTCAAGTACAAAATAATTTTAATGAAATATTTTTCTATTTTATTTTAATTATTAGTAATTATTTATTATTTAAATTTAGTGAGATCCTTGCGCTTGATGCTTGCTGCAAAGAGATCTTATGTCAGGTTCCAATTTAGTTAACTTCAGTCTCAAGTCTCCCCGTTTTGTTATATTCAGCCGATTGCTTCCATTTTCGAATTGCCCCCCTTAACAGTCGAATTGCCCCCCTGTGGGGCGTGGGCCCCACGTTGGGAAACACTGCTCTAGACCATGATAGTCTATCTGTACGTAATTCTGCATTGCTCATGTGCCTCGCGCTCCCAGAGGGCTCACACACAGGACCGGTGATCGACAACTAGCCAAGTATTATTTTAATAAGGCACCAATTGCTATAATTAAAGTGTGGTACAGATCTAAAGTTTTGAGCGAGTAAGCGAAGTTGATAGCGAACTGCACTATGTCATGAGCAAGGTCGAACGTGTGTTCAACGTCTGGACTAGTCACCAGCGAAAGTGAGAGAAAGATTGGCCACCCATTCCTCCGTGCACGCATGCTTACATGATGTGATTGCGCCACCACATCACAGACATGTCGTAGGAAACAACTTCTGGGATAATATATGATTCATGTTTATAGACACACAGAGGCAGTTCAAGAGCTAGCACTCTGGCCTTCCGGCTCGGAGTTCATGTGTCCGAATCTCCAAATAGCCCGAATTATTTAATTCCACCTGGTCAAATGTGGAAATGTTCGGGGAAGGAGGCAGACGTGATATTGACCACATGGTTCATCAAGAGTCTAATGGTCAATACAAATGACATCATAGCACCATATACCTAATAGGCGTTGTGACATTTCCATGGGTTTGTTACTTGTTGTTTACTTGATCGTTTACACAATACGAAGTTATGACATTTACAGGGGTATTTGACTTGTTTACTTTAGCGTAAACACAATACGGAGTTATGACATTTACAGGGGTATTTGACTTGTTTACTTTAGCGTAAACACAATACGGAGTTATGACATTTACAGGGGTATTTGACTTGTTTACTTTAGCGTAAACACAATACGGAGTTATGACATTTACAGGGGTATTTGACTTGTTTACTTAAGCGTAAACACAATACGGAGTTATGACATTTACAGGGGTATTTGACTTGTTTACTTTAGCGTAAACACAATACGGAGTTATGACATTTACAGGGGTATTTGACTTGTTTACTTTAGCGTAAACACAATACGGAGTTATGACATTTACAGGGGTATTTGACTTGTTTACTTTAGCGTAAACACAATACGGAGTTATGACATTTACAGGGGTATTTGACTTGTTTACTTTAGCGTAAACACAATACGGAGTTATGACATTTACAGGGGTATTTGACTTGTTTACTTTAGCGTATAAACAATACTAGGATTCGAAGTTTGAGCATGTTCTGGGATCCAGGTCGACCCAGTCTAAACTGGATACCAGGAAATGTCTTGTTAAGTAAAGGCAGTCGGCAGGATGCTGATTACATCACGTGCCGGGTCCCCATTGGTCTATACAAATATGGGTGTGGCATCATACGTCCAAGGCGACTTGAGGCGTGTTTAACATATCCTTTCTGATATACCCTTTACTGCTTCAATTAATTTTGTTGCGTATCCCTTACGGGACGTTGCAGTCAACATCAGCATTTTCAGCTGCTGTTGATGTACTAGGCAAGTGTTACGTTCAGTAGTTTGCCATTGCTTTCTGAAAAGCGTATAAATAAGTTTTTACTTTTGTGTGTGCTTTTCTATTTTCCTCCTTCTCCTCCCCTCCTCCTGCTCCTCCTCATCCCCTTCTTCTTCTTCTTCTTCTTCTTCTTCTTCTTCTTCTTCTTCTTCTTCTTCTTCTTCTTCTTCTTCTTCTTCTTCCCTTTATCCCAGATGGACATAAGCTTTACTCGACTGACCCCAAGTAGTCCTATCTGTTGCTGTCTCTTGCAGCGCCCTTCATGTCCCCCCATTATTATTCATCACTATTTGTAATTCTCTCCTTCATATGTTCTAGGTATTCCGCTAATACGCTCGTCTTGTAGGTTGCAGACAAGAGGGTGCCTTCTTAAATTGTCCTCAGGTTGTCACTGTGCGTGTCCTACCTATCGACAGCGTCTTGATTCAATGCGATTTGTTTACTTACACTGATGATTCTGTCGTACCATGTTAGTCCCACTATTCTGCGCAGCTACTAATTAGTGAATGGTTTTAGCTTATTTCTAATTCTGTTCTTGTTTTCCACGTTTCTCACCCACACAGTAGTGGTGGTCGTGGTACCGATATAATATTGGTATTACAAATTCTAAGTTCAAACCGAACTTTGGCTACAAAGTGTGGACTGCGTCTGGTCCTGCAGGCAGCAGGGTTAGAATTGGCTGGCCTTCCCCAGGAGGGATGATAAGTGAAAACTTGTAGCCTAACGGGGCTGAGTGGTCTCGAGGTATGGTGTCTGCCTCGAGTGCTGGAGGACCCGTGTTTAAGCCCCGGTGAGGGCCGGGATATTTTCACATGGACTTCTAGTAACAAAATTTCCCTTGGTCTCTGTGTAGTGAGATTGGACGCCTGTGTGTATTGTTGCGCACAAAAATAATCCCTTGGCAGTTGGAAATCGAAAAAGAATAGCCTAACGGCGCTGCCCGGGCAAAATTTCGAGTTAAAAACCTACCCAAAGTATTTCAGGAACCTCGCCGGTGCTACGGAGTTCGTGCGCTGAGCTGAGTTCTCCGGACACAAAATTGAGTTAGGAGTAGAATGGAGCACTTATTGGTTACACCCATGTGTCGTGATGTTGATCCGTCGACTAAACGAAGCTAGTAGCCTGCCGATGACCCGCAGACTAGACAAGTCAACTCTACCTCCCCGTGGTGTAGACCGGGAGACCATGACAGAGAGGTCATGAGTCAACAGGGCTCTGTCCTAAACCTGCGACTGGCCTAGCAAGCCCGCAGGCGATTTTCATATTGTTCGTTAAACAAAAATAAAGAAGCATAATCGGCGGACAGAGGGAATAGCAGTCCATGGGAATCTTGATACATGAAGACCATAAATAGGCAATCTCCCGCTGTTTATGTTTCACCTCAACATCGTAAGATACAATAGGAACAAGATGGGATGAGATGGTTCCGATTTTGACTTCCTTTGACGTAAACAAATTTGCTAGCACTATGAAAGTTTCTCTTGCCTTCCGAGTTCTTATTATCTCTATCTGTTCCCCACATTTGTTTCCCAAAAATGGTGTATGATTGGGAAGTGGGGTTTCACCAAGAGAGATCGGTTTGCTATTTCTTGTTGTGATCTCATTATCTTTGTCTTTCTCTATCTGTTCTCCCAGTTTTGTCTACACTGCTTCCTTAAGTGCTCTGATAAGGATAAACTTAAAGGCAGAAACGTTACGATAACGAGATATGACAGACAGAATGGCAACTTGATAAGAGAGAAAAGTATCGATGACTTTTTGAAAGCAAGCGGAGACGAGTCAGTGATCAATACAACTGCTTGCCGAGATATCTTTGTGTGTTAGAGGTATCTACAATATTAAGTTTGAGAGAGTCTGATATTGTGGTGTTGTAAGGGCAAATATCATATGATGAATGATGTCTTAATTTGTGGTGTTGTAAGGGCAAATATCATATAATTAATGATTAAACAGTGGTGTTGTCAGGGCAAATAAGATATCATGAATTTCTTAAGTAGTGGTGTTGTGAGTGCAAATATTAACATGATAAAGTTCTTAAGTAATGGTGTTGTAAGGGCAAATATCATATGATTATTGATGTCTTAAATAATGGTGATGTAAGGCCAAATATTATATGGTGAATGGTGTCGTAAAAAGTGGCGTTGTAAGGGCAAATATCATATGATGAATGTCTTAAATAGTGGTGCTGTAAAGGCAAAAATCATATGATGATGTTTTAAATAGTGGTCTTGTAAGGGCAATATGAACAACATTTTATGGCTGTGGAGACGTGGTGGAAAATGCAAAGAATACCATGGACAGACAGAAAAACCAATGAACAAGTCTTTTAAGAAACAAATGAAGATCGTAAACTGATTAAAGTCATTAGTCGTAGACAGTCACATTTTTGTGGGCATGTTATGAGAAGAAATGACTTTGAGAATTTGCTGACAACTGGCAAGATCGAAGGAAAGAGACCAAGGAGAAGACAGAGAAATAAATACCTGGATGGCTTGGTCACGTGGCATGGTCAAGACAAGAACACGGTGCTGATCCACGACTCTGGTGATCGAGTGAGATGGCAGAACATGACCGCCCACGCTTATCGGCATAACACATGATTGATGGATGGAAGGGAAATATCATATGATGTACGCTGCCTTAAATAGTGATGATGTAAGGGCAAATATAATATAATACATGATGTTTTAAATAGTAATGTTATAAGAACAAAAAATAATATGGTGAATGATGTCTTAACTTGTGGTGTTGTAAGGGAAAATATCATATGATGAATGTGTTAAATAGTGGAGTTGTAAGAGCAACAACCAAATGATACATGTTGCCTTAACTAGCGATGTTGTAAGGGCAAATATGACATGATGAATGATGTCTAAAATAGTGGTGTTATAAGGGAAAATATATGATCTTAACTTATGGTGTAAGGACACATATCATATGATGAATGTTGTCTTAAATAGTGGTGTTCATCATCATCAAGTGCCCTGCTAGCTGGCATAGGCGTTCATGGCTCTCCACAGATCTCGGTCTTTGGTGTTCTGGGTCAACACTCCTGATGATATTCCTCCATGCCACCGTCTCAATCCAATCAACATCATTTCTCTTGGTATGCCTCTGCCTCTCTTCCCCTAGATCTTTCCAGTTGTCACGATATTCTCCAATGCCTCTTTTCTCATCATATTACCGAAGAAAGCTGTTTGTCTCTTTCTTATTGTTCTATATAATGTTCTAGTTTCATTAGTCTGTTTCAGGTAATCGTTGTTAGTTACTCTGGCAGTGCAAGACATTTGCAACATTCGTCTCAGGAACGACGTCTCTGTTGCTTCTAATTTCTTCTCAATTTGTTCATTTACAGTCCAAGATTCACTGCCATAAAACAAAACTGGTTCTACATAACATTTCAGCACTCTCTTTCTTACATTCAGTGATAGTGACTTATTGCACAAGATACTTTTCATTTTCTGAAATGCGGCGAATGCTTGCCCTATTCTGACCTTAATCTCTGTTGTACATGTTCCATCTGATGTTATAAATGCCCCTAGGTATTTAAAATTATCCACATGGTTAAGAATTTCCCCTTCTATTTCTATGTCACCATTCTATTTGGTGTCACCATTTTCTTTGATATCACCATTTGTTACTGTTTTCTTGATATTCAAGGAGAGTCATTTCTTTACACTCTCTGTTACTACAATGTTGAACAATTGTTGTAGGTCTGTTGCATTATCCGCCACCAATACTTAAAAATAGAAGTAATGTAAGGAAAAATATCTGATGACTGAATTCTTAAATATGATGAATGGTGTCTTAAATAGTACTGTTATAAGGGAGAATATATGATGAATTAATTTTAAAATTGTGGTGTAAGGGCACATATCATATGATGAATGGTGTCTTAAAATGTTGTGTTGTAAGGGAAAATATATGGTGAATGAATTCTTACATTGTAATGTTGTAAGAGCAAATATCATAATGAATGGTGTCTTAAATAGTGGTGGTATAAGGGAAAATATATGATGAATGAATTCTTAAATTGTGGCGTTGTAAGGGTTAATATCATATGATGAAGTTCACCAAACCTAGTTAATGGCCCGTAGAGGTCATTGTTTCAGAATCGTTGTGAATTTAGAGTAGTGATGTTTCAATGTTTCTAGCAGGTTCATCATATTGATGTTTCAATGTTTTCACCATAGTGAGGTTGTAATAGGTCTAGTTTAATGATATTTCAAAGAGATAATTATAGTAAAGTTTTCAGTCGGTCCATCCTTGCTAGGTTTTATAGGGTTTATTATAATGATGATTCAGGGGGTTCAGACAGTGATGTTTAAATGAATTCATCATATTGTTTTAAAGGGATCATCATCGTGATGCAATCCACACAACTACAAGTCTAGTCATTTCAACTCATTCTCATACTCACCTTTACACCCATCCTCACACTCATCCTCACACTCATTCTCACATTCATCCTCACACTCATCCTCACCCTCACATTCACCCTTTCGCTTGTCCTCACACTAACCCTCATCCTCACACTCACTCTCATCCTCACAGTCATCCTCACACTTATCCTCACACTCACATTCAACCTCACACTAACCCTCACCCTCATCCTCACACTCATTATCACACTCACCCTCACATGTATCCTCACACTTACCACACTCGTCGTTTTCTGTTGCTAGAAAAATCTAGCGCTTATTAAGTTGTCTCGAGTGCAGTAACATCGATTCTACATCACAATCATAATCTCGTTTGTTTACTAATCTTCATTAACAACATTTATTTTCTTGTGTTTCATAACCACATTTATTTACAAATCTTCTTCAATCACATATGTAATCATTTTCTTTAATCACATATGCACTAATCTACTTTAATCACATTTATGTACTAATGTTTGTTATTTTTTTTTAAAATCACATCTATGCACTAATCTTCTTTAATTAATATTCTTTCATTTAAAAGAACATATTACTAATATTCTTTAGTAACATTCACTTATTAATCTTTTTTTTAATCCATGCATGTTTACAAACAATTTTAACGCGAGTTATTTGTGCCAGCTCAAGTCGCCTCGTCAGTTTTAAACTTAGCCATACAAAAATCACCGAACACCTCACACCATATCACCCAAATTTCCATCATTCCAACGCACACGAAATTCTAAGTACCGTTGTTTGCGGCAATTTACAGAGAATGCCCGAAACCATGTTTCGTAATGTGCTTTAGAGCAGATTCCGACGGCTTTTACCGAATATGTTATGCATTGTAAATCTCAGTATTGACTAACGAACGTAGACTAATGATCTAGACCAGTGGTTCTCAATCGGTGGGGAATTCCTCCCCCCCCCCAGGGGGGAATTTTAGGGTTTCCAGAGGGGGGGGGGGTGAAGACCATTTCAAGATCGCGTTAATACAAGAACCGATTACTTGATATTGTTTTTCCCTTCATATTTTACAGTTATGTACGTCTCATGCTTCTAAAATTCATTTTATAAAGTAAGTAGACCCACAAATCATGTTTTATGTGGATGCCTAGACTTGTTTTAGTATATGCTATTAAATTTACCCTCCATTTTTACGTATACTGTGTAGGGGTGGGGGGATTTTTAGTTAGGAAATATGAAGGGGGGGGGGATGACGTTCTGAAAATACGGTGAAGGGGGGCACGGGCCAAATTTTTGATAGGAAGGGGGGGGGGATGACGTTCTGAAAATATGGTGAAGGGGGGCACGGACCACAAAAGGTTGAGAACCACTGATCTAGACGACTTTTGGCTTTCTGCACATCTAGTTTTAACTTGTGTCCAGGAAGTCTCTTCTAGAATATTGACACACGGAATAATACTTTCCGTTGTTCCTGTATGAAGACTTGCTCGTGGTTGGTTGGGGTATTGTGGTTCGGGTAATGGGGTAACCAGCCCAAAGACAATTATTCTTAGTCGGTTGCGACTGACAGGGTACGATATTGCCATTTCCTTTGCCTTATTGCCTTTCCGGCATCGAAACACTGGGACAGAAAGATAGATAATTGTGAAAAGAAGCAGCCATATAATACTCGGTAGCGTAGTGGCCAGACGTACCCCTGCCGCTCGGTGGTCAGGAGTTCGATGTCCATCGGGGTGGATTCGAATGTGCAAACATTGACCTGGCTCCCATGCCTACCCAGCCTAAAATATTGTACCCGGAAATGTCTTGGGAAGTAAAGGCGTGCTGTGTGATACTGAAAATATCACTCACTCAGTGATGATTATTTTATAGAAATATGGGTTCTACACAATACGCCAAATGCCCCAAAGACGTGTAAAAGACACCAATACTGACTTATAATAATGACAATAATAATAATAATAATAATAATAATAATAATAATAATGCTATTAATAATAATAATAACAATAATAATAACAATAATAATAATAGCACTATTAATACTATTGATAACAATAACAATTTATAATAATAACAACAACAACAACAACACACAGAGTGCGTGATTCTGTTGTTCACACATTCGGATTCTCGCCAATGTCAGTGTGGGATTTTCCTCGTGTCATTCAGGGGAGGAGACTGTGGCACTTATGCTGATAAATTTTGTGAAGTTATAATAAAGCGAAGAATACTGCACCATTTTGTTAAATATGTGACTCGGTACATTCGACTTCGACAAGCATTTTGTCGAGTTTATTTTCATGAGCTTTTGACTGTCCCCAGCCTGCTTACAAGGCTGCAGATTTGTGTCTCTCTTCGCCTGGTTCCTACCCCTTGACCTGCCCTACATGGGAAACCCTGCTAGTAGCTGCGCTACCTCCGGCAAAGCTCTGGGGTAGTTGGAGGTCACAATCCCCTCTACTACTTCAATGTGGCAACCACAAGATAGGGAATCAGTGTGCCGTGAAAGTGATCAGTCTCCGGAACCTATGCGTTGAGTTGAGTTGAGTTGAGCTCAGAACCGACATCACTGCACACTGGACATTTCCATATGCGCTTCGACCCTCGTTCAACAGCCAGCGAAGAGTCACACTACTAATCGTTCCCATCGCTATCTGATTGAAAATTATCCTGGTCTTTCCTGTAAGTTCTGAGAACCCCTGCCAATCCCATGCAACACTCATTGTTTCCACAAACGGGTTATCATTCTGTTTCCCCGCCTTCTCCACCGGGTCCCACAGGCGCACGACCACCTCTCTCTTGCCCTTCGGTAGTCTACCACCAAAAGGTGCATTTCCTGTCAGTCTATCAGCCTGTTCATTCATCCGCACTCCCACACGGCCAGGGCAAAAAATCCATACACTTCTAACAGTCTGTGACCTCCGAAGCGATGTGAGCCATTCCACACGAAACATTCCTTTCTCCATCTTAGCAAGTATACTCCCGAACCTAATCACATATAACCATGTCAACAACACAGGTGAGGTTCCAGACATGTCATCTAGCAAACAATTAACGACAAGCACATATTATTGAACTATATTCGCCACTTCATATTGGATTTATGGATTATGAAAAGGCTCTGACAGCATTGATAAGGAATCTCTGTTGAGGTTGATGCGGCATTATGGGATCGCACAGAAAATCATTAACTTAATAAAGGCAGCATATACAGATATGAAGTGTAAAGTTCTTCATGGGGACACCCGATAGATACATTTGAAATAAAAACAGGAGTACAACAGTGGTGTCTTTTTTCACAAACAATAACCACCAGAAATGGAATTTGCAGGATCGCATGGCGAAATGGTAAGAACGAGTGTTCTTAAACATCCTTTGTGCTGATACCGAGGTAAGCTGTTCAACCCCTACACCTGAGAGCTGGACTAAAATGTTGACCTGTCGTCATTGACTTGGGGACGTAAATTACAAGTACCTCTGAAGTCGGAGTGGAATCGCCTGATGACGAGGGATACTGTTAATAGGGAAAGCTAATCCATACGCAAAATTCAGTCCATCACTGCTATAAATGTGTGTATGAACTACGCTTGAGTTCAAAGCGAGCGAGCGAAAAAAAAAATGGAATTCTTTGGAATCTGACAAAGCGACTTGATGATTTGGACCTTCCCTAAGACATCGCACTTCTGTCACACACACGTAATCAGATGCAGGATAAACTAATCACACTTAATGAGAGGTCGCAACAATTAGGCCTAAAATTCATAGAGGAAAGACAAAGAAACTAAGATTAAACCAAGAAATAACAAGACAACCCAATCTGAGATTAACTAAGAAATAACATCTCAATCTAAGATTAAACCAAGAAATAACAACTCTATCTCCTTTAACGAAACCCCACTTCAGGAGGCGGAATCATACAACTACAGGATATTAGCATGGCCGAGTGGATAAGAACGTGGGTTATTAAACATCCGGTGTGCTGATGCCGAAGTAAGAGGTTCAATCCCTAGACAGGGTATTTGGACACTGGTATTAGGACAAGCTAATCCACACGCACAATTCTGTCCAGTTCTACTAGAAGTAGTGTACATGAACTATGCTTGAGTTTAAAGCCTGCGAACGCAAAAAACAAATACACCTATGTGGGAAACATTGTGGGAAAACGGGAAAACATTGTGGGGAAAACGGGAAACCATTGTGGGGAAAACGGGAAAACATTGTGGGGAAAACGGGAAAACATTGTGGGGAAAACGGGAAAACGGAGATAGAGACATTAAAATAAGGATACAATAGGCAAGAGAAGCTTTTATAGCACTGGGACGTTTGTGGAGGTGGAAGTAAGTTAAACCTAGCACCACACTTACACATGTTAACTCTAATGGTAAATCTGTATGGGTCAGACAAATGGGGAACAACTAAAGGAATTACTACTAAACTACAAACATTCGCTAATTGGTGCCTGCGCAAAATATTGGGAATAAAATGGTATGACAGAATCACCAGTATGGAGAGAACTAAACAAATCCCAGTGAACCAAGAGATGAGGAAAAGAGGGTGGCGCTGGATAGAACACACACTGAGAAAACCCTAGGAAAATGTAACTAGACACTCTTGTCTGGAACCCACAAGATAGGACACACACTGAGACAACCCAAGGACAATGTAACTGGACACTCTTGTCTGGAACCCACAAGGTCAAACGATTATGCGGGAGACGTACAACACGTGGAGAGAAGAATTACAGACAGAAATGAATAATATTGGGATGACACGGAGGAATCTGTTAGCAGGCAGGAATGCATACATGTCCTACTTATGCGATCATCTGCACACGTTATGACATGAGATATATCGGGAGGACAGGTCTACGTCTGGCTGTTAGATTGAGGCAACACCTCTCTGATATTAACAGTGGTGCCCAGAAACCGGTATTCATACACTTCAACATTTCTGACCACTGTGGTGTGGCCAACATACGGGTCACGGCAATCAAATCGTGCGCATCTCACAAACGCGAACGTAAGACACTGGAAAACCGTCTCATAACCATCACGGCCCCAATGTCCAACACAGTTTCATTTAACTTCCACACCCTCTACACCTCCCATCCGAGCAGTTGTATAGTCCACTAAAATATTTAGTTGCATGTCTTTTACAGGTAGTCACAGACAACCCCAGTATTATTTTTCCTGTTTGTGATTTCTTGGCAAGTTTGCGTTAAGTGGTTTATCATCGCTTTCTAAGCGACCGGCACTCATACTATTGTATGAGAGGCAACGCTGGGTGGTCTGCATCCAAAACGCTCGCAGCTGTGTTTTAGAGCGCGGGATGCGGATTTGCTAACTGCGTCCCGCGGACACCTCCGCCACTGAACCGGCTATAGTGCTATATTAATCACTATTCTCACCTTTTTGTTCACGTGGGCGTCCCCCTACCCCCCCCCCCCCCCCCCCCCCCCCCCCCCCCCCCCCCCCCCCCCCCCCCCCGACCCCTTAATCGGGGTCACCCACCGGGTAGCTTAGCCAATCACTGAGTTTCTTCAATCCAGTAACCGCTTGAACCACACATCCGGTTAATTCCATTCACTGTTACTCGTTCAAGACGTATTCAGTTTAAACAATGATACAGATAAGTAACCTTAATATTTTCATATAGTGTTTTTCATGCAGTTGTATGTCAGTCTGTGTTTGTTTGTTCTGTGCCGACGAAGGCTTTAACCGTAACGTCCATGTTGTTTCTTGTAATGGTGTTCTAGTAAGGCTCACAATCTACTTCTCGTTGTTTTGGTGATTCATTCATTAAACACAATACATAGAACGGATGTTGTGGTTTCCTTGAAGGCCCATGCAACAATAGGGGATAAAGAGCAGAGGAAAACGATAAACCAGTTGATAAATGAGGTAATTCAAGTGAGCATCGGCGTGAAAGAGAGAGCTGGAAAGCTAGAATTGGAGTGAGAAAAGAAAGAGATCGTCGGAGTAAAAGGGTGGGAGGTGGAAGTTAGAGGTGTGCGGTGAGATAAAGATGGGAGAGACATGGAGTAAGTGAGAGACAGACAGAGGGGGAATCGGCGAGAAAGAGAGAGAGAGCTAGTGAGAGAGAGATGGGGGAGGAGAGAGAGAATTGGAGTAAGACAGACATAGAGGGAGTTGGTGAGAGAAAGTGAGAATGTGTGTGTGTGTGTGAGAGAGAGAGAGAGAGGGAGAGAGCAAGAGAGAGAAAGAGAGATTGAGAGAGAAAGAATCGGAGTAATGGAGAGAGGAGCAGACATATAAGAACTATGAGAGAAAGAGAGAATGAGAGAATCTGACTGACAAGAGATAGAGACCATTGGAGTGAAGGACAGACAGACCGGCAGAAAGTAGGAGGGAGATAGAGAGAGAGAGTGAGAGAGAGAGTTAGAGACAGGCAGAGAGTGGGAGGGAGAGTGAGAGAGACACAGGAATAGAGTGGGAGGGAGAGTGAGAGAGAGTGAGAGACAGGCAGAGAGTGGGAGGGAGAGTGAGAAGGTGCGGGAGACAGGCAGAGAGTGGGAGGGAGAGTGAGAAGGTGCGGGAGACAGGCAGAGAGTGGGAGGGAGAGTGAGAAGGTGCGGGAGACAGGCAGAGAGTGGGAGGGAGAGTGAGAAGGTGCGGGAGACAGGCAGAGAGTGGGAGGGAGAGTGAGAAGGTGCGGGAGACAGGCAGAGAGTGGGAGGGAGAGTGAGAAGGTGCGGGAGACAGGCAGAGAGTGGGAGGGAGAGTGAGAAGGTGCGGGAGACAGGCAGAGAGTGGGAGGGAGAGTGAGAAGGTGTGGGAGACAGGCATGAGAGTGGGAGGGAGAGTGAGAAGGTGCGGAGACAGGCAGAGAGTGGGAGGGAGAGTGAGAAGGTGCGGGAGACAGGCAGAGAGTGGGAGGGAGAGTGAGAAGGTGCGGGAGACAGGCAGAGAGTGGGAGGGAGAGTGAGAAGGTGCGGGAGACAGGCAGAGAGTGGGAGGGAGAGTGAGAAGGTGCGGGAGACAGGCAGAGAGTGGGAGGGAGAGTGAGAAGGTGCGGGAGACAGGTAGTTGTTTGTTTGTTTGTTGTGTTTGCTGGCTGTGAACTCAAGTGTAGTACGCCACGTGCTACTACTTCTAGGGCACTAGACTGATTGTCGTGTGTCCATTTACAGAGAGGTCATTATAACTATAATTATAACTAACATTCTCAGACAGGATACAGAGAAAAACAAGACAACAAAACAGAAACAAATATCCAATAAGGTAATTAGAAATAAATCAATGATTAAAGCATTACACAAACTAGTCTCTCTCTCTCTCTCTCTCTCTCTCTCTCTCTCTCTCTCTCTCTCTCTCTCTCTCTCTCTCTCTCTCTCACACACACACACACACACACACGAGAGGGACTAACATTAAAACCTTTAATGTATGTGTGTGTGTGTGTGTGTGTGTGTGTGTGGGTGAATATATTCTGAAAAAGTAAAGAACAAGTATCATATTGGCGAATACGGGGGGTTGTGGTACAAACTGAACGAGGTAGTAGTCTTCGATGGTTTCAACCACTGAACGGGCTGTATGGGGTCGAGCGTTCAGTTATCAGTTATCAGTTGGGGTATCTTCATTGCACTCCGGACATGTCCATAGGTGCTCAGATCCCCCCCCCCCCCCAGCATATGCATCAGCGTCCGGTGGCTAATAGTGCCAGTTCTGTGTTGGTTGACGAGGCGCCTTGTTTTCCCGAATGTACCTCTCGCGTCTGGCCGTGCCGATTCTTACTCCCAAGTCTTTCATCCTGGACAGCGATGTGGATTCACTGACGTCAAAGTCCTCTGTTCTCGCCATATCTTTGAGGACGTTAATAACATCGGCACGATCCATGGGCTGGCCATCTACATGGGGGTGCAGAGCCAGCCAGTTTGTCAGCTTGTTCATTTCCCTCGACTCCCGCATGTCCCGGGACGAAGATGAAGGTGACTTTACGGACAACAGACTTCCGCAGCGACTCAGTCCACTGTCTACGTACAGATCCAGCTTCGACCTTCTGAATCATGCTCATTGAATCACTTAGTACACACACGTTGGTATAATGCTGTGATTCCAGCCATATGAAAGCCTGTGTAACTGCCATCACCTCCATCGTCATGCTGCTCGTGGTCATAGAGTGGGCACCACTGGATTCTTGAACGGTTCGGCCCGCTGAACGGGCTGTAAATGCCCACGCACTTCTCTGCTGCTTTACAACAGATCCATCTGTATAGATGAGCACTTCGGGGCTATCTGAGTGTTCATAGATGAGCGCGTTGACCTCTGCATTGACAGCGGCAGGGTTCTGCTCTCTGCACCGTCTGTCGAGTGTGATAATGCAGGAGAAAGTGCACTTAAAAGCTGGAGGCACCGGCACCCATTCCTTGCCGGGGTTGATACTGGTAAGACTGCAGACCTGTCTGACGACATCTTCCGCCCGACCCATCCATGATTTGCCCCTCTTTAGCCTGTCACCCTTTTCTCTGAATATAGCGTCATGCAGAGGGTGCTGCTCATCTGCACTTATTTTTAAGTATGCACGAGCTCTCCAGATCTTGATCCTGTGTTCCATTGTCGGGAAGTCAAGGAGGTATCTCATTGCTACACAGCTGGTGTCTCTCGTGCAGCCCAAAATGATGCGCATGGCTTCGTTTTGTACCTTTTCAAGTCTTCCAATCTGTGTAGGGCTGACAGTGAGGATGGCCAGGGCATACTCGATGCGTGAAAGCACCAGTCCTTGGAACAGAAGTATTAGCAGTCTTTGCTCGATATTGGCAGTCGCCATGACTCTCATTGCTGACAAACCTTTTCGAGCTTTCGTTATGACATAATCGACATGGATCTCTGAAGGACAGGCTACGATCAAGCCTCACGCCAAGATATGTCATCGATTGGGTTCTACTCAAAATGCTCCCATCCATTCTTCACTGCCGCAGGTCTGTGTTCACAATATGGTTGTTTAGGGAGAACCATGTAACCGATGCCTTTGCAGGGTTGACAAGGGCATCGCATCAGCACACCATGAGGAAATTCGATCTAGTTCGCCCTGCATATCATTGGCAACCGTCTGTCTATCTCGACCCTGTCGATACACGAGAATGTCGTCAGCAATAACAGAGTCCTACCCCTCCCGTCCAACTGTTGTTCAGTGATCGGCACCGTATACACGTTGAATAGTACTGGTGACAGTGGTGAACCCTGCGGCAATCCTGGACATATCGTTATCTGCTCAGAAGAACCAACTCCCGCATCTTAGCACCACCTTCCTTTGGAGCAGAAATGCAGCTATCCATCGTACAAGGTGAGGGTGCACTTTTAGTCTGAGGACGGGTTTGCATCAAGTGCTCGAAGATACTCTGTTATATGCGTCCTCTAAGTCTATGGCGGCCGCACATGTCTCTTCTTGACCTGAAATCCTTCGTAAACATCTTGAGCAAAGACCGCCGCATTCAGCCATGACTCTTTGTTACGTCTGTATCCTCCAAGATGTGGGCAGGGAAGCAGCCGAGTTGTTCCAAGTCACAAGCAAGTCTGTGTGCTACAATTTTCTCCAGTACCTTGCCAGCAGTGTTCTGCATCGTAATGATTCTGTAGCCGCTTATCTTGGAATGGTCTTTGTTCGGTTTTGGCAGCAGCAGCAAGTAGCTGTGTAGCCATTCTTCTTTGACCTGACCCCTCTGGATGCTGGTGTTGAATTCTCTGGCCAGTTCTTCCATGTCATCTTCTGATATCACCAGTAGGTCTCCATATCGGATGCCGTCTGGGCCTGGGGGCAGTGTTAGGTGATTTCTTGAGCATCGCACGCATATCTCAGCTGTGATTATCCATTCTTCGTCTGTCCCGACCCCCTCGCACAACTGAGAGAGTGTTGTTGTGGTCCTCTGTCTGGCGGGCTCGTCTTTCTGGTCAGTCTGTTCTATGTAGCGTGCAAGAAGGGCCTTACCTTTATCCGCATCCGACTTTTCCATGCGAGGTCTGTGCCTTGAAGTCTGAATACCCCTACGTTTGTGCAGCACCGTGCATGCTCTTATGGAGGCGCCAGAATGTCGTAAGAGATCGCTCGGAGCACACCTTCCTGCAGAACTCGTCCCATTTCTAGGACTTGGCCTGTTTGGCGCATGATTTGAATAAAGTCATCGTCCTATGGACCTCAGTCTTCAGGTTCGCCGACTCAACCTGTGGCATGTTAGCCTTTCTGGCCGTTTTCCAGTCTTTTGACAGCCTGCCTCTTTCCCAGCCATGCCTTCTCGACCTCTCCATTCCACCATGGTGGCAGCAACCATCTTTTTGTTGTCACCGCCTCACGTTCACATATAATAGAGGGCTGCAACTCCAGCCCAAGGGAAACCATTGAGTCGCGCAGGACCCGAGTAATCTAGAACCTTCTCGAAAGAGATGGTCACTAAGTCCATGATTCCGTGGACACTGATGTGGCCCGCCTAATGCGGGGTCCACGAGGAACTCGGACAGAGTTACCGCCCGTGTGGAGTTAGGACACGCGGAGACGGGCAGAGGACAAACGGACTGGAGAGAGACAACAAGGCCTGCCTGAGAGGGACTCATAGATATTCATAGATATACTTAGGCTAGATAGTGTGCTAGATTGTTGTATGACAACTATATGTTTGATGTTTAACTATCTGTGATATGTAATATAAGAGAGCGCGGGTCTGTTTACCCACTGCGCCAACTGTACACTTTATACAATAAATGTTCTATATCCTAGCGAACAGTGTATTGTTGCCTGTATGAACCCGAACCATTATTTAGATAAGAGTAAGACCATGACAGGCTTTTTGGGGGCTAGTTTTCCGGTTTTGGCATAGAATGTTTTCTTAAAAACCTGTTAAATGCCATGTAAAATTAATTATTTAAGCATATCACATTGATTTTTGGTAAAACATTGATTTTTGATAACACATTGATTTGTTTAAAGTCAAAGAAATTATTAACGTTACAAGTTTACATAAAACTAGTAGCTATCTAGCAATAAAATAGAAATAATCTGAGTCCCTCGGCAATGTCTCACCATTTGCCTCCGCAGCGCCTCTTTATTTTTGATTCTGTAAACAATGTTTTTTTTTGTCGACATGTTACTATTTTGACATTTTTTTGGTGGGACAGTGACTAATGTTTTCTCGCTCCCACGAGCAGATTGTTCCGCAACAAGTGCCGCCGTCCAACCGATGAAAACCTTTCCAACAGTGACGAGAGTACAAAACAACATCGAGGAATTCTTTAATTAAAAGCTAAGTTTCACCTCATACTCATTGTACGTCTAAGCTGTACTTCTCATGTTTCATCAATGTATTATTTTGTATCATATTGATTTCTTTGCATATTCATAAGCTTGTCACCAACATAACCTTGCATTTTGATTTACATATTAATAATTAGGGGAGTAAACCAAAATTTTCGACCACACAACATATTTTTCTAAGGGATTTAACTCTATAAACTTAACAAACAAGTAAAACACAAAATGTCTAGTTTAGATCATGCATTGAGCAAGGAATAAAGTTAGGTTATAAAGAAGAAAAACTGTCAGAATGGGCAGAGAAAACACACGCAGAAAACATTGCCCGTGAAGAAAGAGCGATAGA
>JACEFZ010009614.1:0-12927 GCA_014155875.1 Cepaea nemoralis | reverse complement strand
TTTTTTTCCCCCGACTATCTATCTATTTGTCTGTCTGTCTGTCTGACCCGGCCCGGCTTCGCCAGACCCTGATGGGAGCATCTAATTTAATTCATATAATTAGTCAATATAAGCTCCCGTTCCCGACTGTCTGTTTGTCTGTCTGTCTGACAACCCAGCCCGGCTGTCTGTCTTGTCTGTCTGTCTGTCAGTCTATCTATCTGTCTGTCTGTCTGCCTGCCCGCCCGCCCGTCCGTCTCTCCCACCCTCTCTATCTATCGGGTAAGATCTATCTATCTATCTATCTACAGCCAGGGGTCTTAACCCTAAGATATAGCAATGCTACTAAAGTTATGTACCTTTATATAACTTTTCTTATGTTGTCATGTAATTACAAAATTAAATTTTAGTAAGTAAATAGCTGATTGTACACTACCAAACTATGACAGTTGGCTGCATGGGAATGAAAAGAAAACATGTAGAAAATTTCATCTCAATCGGATGGACCGTTATCGAACGCATCCAATACATCCCTACCCAACATACATACATACATTCTGTTTTATAGATATAGATAGGTGTTTGTGCTGTCCTTGTTATATGTTCTTAGGTGTTTGTGCTGTCATTTTTATATGTTCTTAGACAGGTGTTTGTGCTGTCCTTTTTTATGTTCTTGGGGAAGTGTTTGTGCTGTCCTTTTTATATGTTCTTAGACAGGTGTTTGTGCTGTCCTTTTTATGTTCTTAGACAGGTGTTTGTGCTGTCCTTTTTATGTTCTTAGACAGGTGTTTGTGCTGTAATTTGTATGTTCTTAGGTGTTTGTGCTGTTCCTTTTTTATATGTTTCTTAGAGAAGTGTTTGTGCTGTCCTTGTTGATATATTCTTAGACCGGTGTTTGTGTTATCCTTGCTTATATATTTTTGGGCAGATGTTTGTTGTTATCCTTGTTTATATATTCTTAGACAGTGTTTGTGTTATCCTTGTTTATATATTCTTAGACAGATATTTGTGTTTATCGTTGTTTAAATTTTCTTAGACCGATGTGTTTGTGTTATCCTTGTTTATATATTCTTGGACAGATGTTTCTGTTATCCTTGTTTATATATTCTTAGACAGGTGTGTTTCTGTAATCCTTGTTTATATATTCTTAGACAGATGTTTGTGTTATCCTTGTTTATATATTCTTAGACAGATGTTTGTGTTACCCTTGTTTATATTTTCTTAGACAGATGTTTTTGTTATCCTTGTTTATATTTTCTTAGACAGGTGTTTGTGTTATCCTTGTTTATATATTCTTAGACAGATGTAACTGCTATCCTTGTTTAATATTCTTAGTCAGATGTTTGTGCTACCCTTTGAGAGCTTCAACTTAGCTACAATTATATACATTAACTCCTAACCCACTGCTCTTATTTTTGTACTCTAATATTTTGCAACCTCCACAGAGCCCTTTGTTCAGGGATTTGACTTTATCTATGTGACCTAGGGAAGGGAGTTTCATACAAGATGGTAGAACAGTGATACCACAGTGATGAAATAAGAACTGTTCACTGTTACTGTTGGGAATGGAAAAGTAGTGGTGAAGGGAACTGGTTTCTCAACTTCATAAAATTGTCAACCATTATATGTGAAGCCTGGGTGTTGCATATATATGTGGCTCAAAGTCATGGATGTTTCACATATGTATGGCTGAACCATTAAATGTGAAGTCCAGAATATTTCATGTATCTATGGCTCAACCATTATATGTTGAAGTCCAGAATATTTCATGCAGGAATGGCTCAACCTTTATATGTGAAGTTGTAGATATTCTTCACATGAATAAACATAATATACTAAGTCCTGTATATTTCATTCATATTTATCAATAATTACATGTGTGAATATTTCACATCGCTCAGCACATTATATGTGAAGTCCTAGATATTTCACACATGTATGGCTCAACCATTATAAGTAAAGTCATGATATTTTCACACATGTATGGCTCAACCTTTACATGTAAAGTCATATTTTCACACATGTATGGCTCAACCATTATATTTGAAGTCCTAAATATTTCACACTTTTGTATGGCTCAACCATTATAAGTGAGGTCATGATGTTTCACACACGAATGGTTCAAACCATTATATGTCACATCCTGGAGATTCACATATGTATGGTTATGAAACTGCTTTCTGTCTTTTGCTCAGACAAGGTTGGACAAAGCAAGTCAGAGATTCTATCAGCATGCATGTGCACACAAACACACAGTGAGAAAACAGGAAGCCGAGAGAGAGAGAGAGAACAGAAAGAGAGAAAGAAAGAGGGGGTTTATAGTCAAGGGCCCGGGGTAAAAAAGGGAAAAAAATTAAAAGCAAAGGGGGAAAAAGGAAAAAACAAAAATTAACTTTGCTCCAAAAACCCCGAGGTTGAAGGGGCATGGAAGAAAAACCCCCAAAGGGGTTAGGTTTTTGAACCGGGTATTCCAGATAAAGAGGGGTCAAGATCTCCGAGTGGAAAAGAAAACCGTTTAAAAAATAGTTGGGGTTCCCGGGGAAAAAAAGCAATAAAAGAAAACGGGGAAACCCTGCCCGGGGGAAAGCGGGAAATCGCTTTCCACCCCAAAAAAGGGCCCAAACGGGAAAGAAAACCCTAAAAAAATTGGGGAAACTACGGGGCATTTTTAGGGAAAAAGGGTTTCGGGGCCCCTCGGGGTTTTCATAAGGCCCAAATTACGGAAACCACCTAACCCCCAAAGGCAATTTCCCCACTCGGAGGGTTTCTTTTAGAGGGGGAAGGGCCCAACGCATAGACAATAACAGAATGAGATATAGAGAGGAAGAGCGAGAGAGTGAGTTAATGAAAAACACAGACAGAACATAGGAAGAGAGATGAAATAACAGTAAACACTGTTGTTATTATTACAAAACTGTATTTATCAACCCAAATGCTAAATAATGTGGTTTTCACAATCCAGCAATATAAACACAGCATCAAACATAAGCCAGTCCTTTTTGACATCACAATATAAACACAGAAGCCACAAATGATATGTTGCACGATTTATTGCCTGGCATATTTCACTGAATCTCGTCAGGTGCATACTGCAGAGGTATATATCATGTTTTTTAATTGTTTCAGCCGAAGTATTATTCATTTATTCACTTCATATGATACACAACTCTGCAGCATGCACCTGATGAGATTCAGTAAACTATGCCAGGCAATAAATTGTGCAACATTTTGTTTGTGGCTTCTGTGGTTAAATTCACTAAGGAATACATTCTTTTGTATCACAATATAAAACGGCCTGCCATGTTTTCAACCTGGCATGTTAATTTCATTAGAACTGTTAACAGCACAGCAAACATCAAGTCCACTTCAGTGTGTTAATCTCAAAGGTGGAGAGCATGGTTTGAAAGCTGATCAAACGCTTATTTGAAAACTGAGCAAAGTCCAGTGTTAATATATCAGAGAACAAGGATGGGCATTTCAAGTAATAAACATAGGGGTTTCAGGTAATACGTGTATGGAAGTACACCACAATGAGTCATTATGAGAAGGTGGTCCTAACATTCACTCTAACCGTGATCTTAATTCTGAATCTAACTCTTTAAACATTAAGCAAAAAACTCTAACTCTAACCATAGCTCTAACACTGAAGATAACTCTAAACCTGATTCTACCTAATCCTGACACTAACCCCGACTCTAAACCAAACTCTAATCCTACACTAAACTTAAATCACACCCTATACCTAACACTGACTATAACCCAATTTCTGACTCCAACCTTAACTTTAACCTTAATTCTGATTCTAACCTTAACTTTAACCCTAATTCTGATTCTAACCTTAACTTTAACCCTAACTCTAACCCTGAAAACTGGGAAATAGGACCAGGACCAACACCAGCCAAGATCTTGGAGCAAATTTTCCACAGAGGCCTAGCTGAGTTCCCAGTCTGGCTAACGTTTTAAGAATCCACAGATGTGAACCTCACATCCTGGCACTGCACACATTCTGTTTTCTTCACTTGGAGAGGGGACAGATAGCCCTGCAGCAGAGTCCCCATGGAGACAGTACTTTGCGACTGGGTTAGGAAGAAAGTCCTTACACTAACATCACCAATAGATGCAAGCCTTTTTCAGGGCTTACATGATCTGAACATCAACACATGAGTTACAACTCAAGCCTTTCAACCAGCCAGCCAGCCAACCAACCCTGACAATTAATGATTTAACTCTTTCAGATGCATGTAAATAGCATGTAATGTTTCCCTTCTATGCGCCGGCGCTATGGTGAAGGTGTTGTGAACGCGATTCACAATTCCTGCATACCATGTTCGAAACACAGCTGCAGGCGATTTGTAAGTAGACCGCCTTGCACTGATTTTCACACATTGGTAAGAGAGTCAGTCATTCAAAAAGTAATGGCAACGTACTGAACATAAACTTGACAAGTAAATAGTAAACAACCAAACAATGCTTGGTTCACTGTTATGTCCTGAAAAAGGACGTGCAACTAACTTACTTTCCTATTCATTCTATCATGTATCTTCATACTTTTTACATTTCGTTAAAAAATCTAAACAAATCTGGCTTCCCTGTGGCAACTCCCATTCTCTTTAATTTACCTATAACAGGTGCACTGTAATATGCTTTGGAGGAGAAATTAAAATTTTTGTGTCAAACTGTTTAGAGAGTGGAAGCGTAGGAAGATGCACGACACGATGTTTGGGGCGCGCGGAAGGGCCAGCTAAACTTGACTGTGCATCAAAGTCCACTTGTTCCTTCAGCAAGGCTCTGTCGTCAACTGGAAACGTCTTGGGAAGTAAGGGAAGCCAGTGTGGTACCAACCACTTCACCCACAGAGTTCCATTTAGTGTATAGAAATATGGGTCTTTCCCCATATGCCTAATGCTCCTTAGGCATATACCTTAACTTCTTTAACTTGACTATAATGCCATGATCTAGTAAATGTTAGTTCTAGAACTCTCCACTCCTTTTGCAGGTGAATTTATGGAATTAATGTCATATTTTATAACACAGGATAAAGGCTAATTGTGTTTTATTTACATCATGAAATGCACTTGTTTATGTGCCATTAACAATACACCTGCCAGCCATTATGAAATGAACAATAATCAACAATACTTATTATAAACACAAAAAAAGATTAACTTGACTAAACGTACTGCTTGATTTGAAAGACACATATATTAATATGAATTGAACATCCTAAACATAGTTACTAACAATGTTCATGAAATATAATTAAAATAACAGGCTACTACAGAAAAAATTCAGGAATGCAAAGTGGTGAATTATACAGGAAAAATATTCCAGAAAAATTTAAGGCAACTACCCGGTAAAGTGTCGTTGTAAACAAAAAGTGTGGTTTAAAATGCACATCTTTCAGCTGCTTAATGGCTCAGACAATTAAATTCACAATAAAAACATGGACAGTGAAATGTATGTTATTAAGAAAATACTAGCTACAACTACTGATAGCTAACATGTATGTATATATATATATAGCCAACATCTGTAAGACAAATAAATAAAGGCCAAAGTTAAATGGTGGCAAGGTTAACTAATGAGAGTAAAATGGTATCTGACCCACATATGTAGTTAGCAAAACAACCGTATCACTAGAAGGACAGCGCTGCCTACCAGGATAATACGGTATCTGACCCACATATGGAGTTAACAAAACAACCATTTCACCAGAAGGACAGCGCTGCCTGCCAGGTTAATACGGTATCTGACCCACATATGTAGTTAACAAAACAACCATTTCACTAGAAGGACAGCACTGACTGCCAGGTTAATACGGTATCTGACCCACATATGTAGTTAACAAAACAACCATTTCACTAGAAGGACAGCGCCCCCTGCCAGGTTAATACAGTATCTGAGCCACATATGGAGTTAACAAAACAACCATTTCACCAGAAGGACAGCGCCCCCTGCCAGGTTAATACAGTATCTGACCCACATATGGAGTTAACAAAACAACCATTTCACCAGAAGGACAGGGCCCCCTGCCAGGTTAATACGGTATCTGACCCACATATGGAGTTAACAAAACAACCATTTCACCAGAAGGACAGCGTCCCCTGCCAGGGTAATATGGTATCTGAGCCACATATGGAGTTAACAAAACAACCATTTCACCAGGACAGCGCCCCCTGCCAGGATAATATGGTATCTGAGCCACATATGGAGTTAACAAACCAACCATTTCACTAGAAGGACAGCGCCCCCTGCCAGGTTAATACGGTATCTGACCCACATATGTAATTAACAAAACAACCATTTCACTAGAAGGACAACACCCCCTGCCAGGTTAATACGGTATCTGACCCACATATGGAGTTAACAAAACAACCATTTCACCAGAAGGACAGCGCCCCCTGCCAGGTTAATACAGTATCTGACCCACATATGGAGTTAACAAAACAACCATTTCACCAGAAGGACAGGGCCCCCTGCCAGGTTAATACGGTATCTGACCCACATATGGAGTTAACAAAACAACCATTTCACCAGAAGGACAGCGTCCCCTGCCAGGGTAATATGGTATCTGAGCCACATATGGAGTTAACAAAACAACCATTTCACCAGGACAGCGCCCCCTGTCAGGGTAATATGGTATCTGAGCCACATATGTAATTAACAAAACAACCATTTCACTAGAAGGACAGCACTGGCTGCCAGGTTAATACGGTATCTGACCCACATATGTAATTAACAAAACAACCATTTCACTAGAAGGACAGCACTGGCTGCCAGGTTAATATGGTATCTGACCCACATATGTAATTAACAAAACAACCATTTCATTAGGACAGCGCCCCCTGCCAGGTTAATACGGTATCTGACCCACATATGTAATTAACAAAACAACCATTTCACCAGGACAGTGCCCCCTGCCAGGTTAATACGGTATCTGACCCACATATGTAATTAACAAAACAACCATTTCACCAGGACAGCGTCCCCTGCCAGGGTAATATGGTATCTGACCCACATATGTAGTTAACAAAACATCCGGTTCACTAGAAGGACAGCGCCCCCTGCCAGGGTAATATGGTATCTGACCCACATATGTAGTTAACAAAACATCCGGTTCACTAGAAGGACAGCGCTGTCTGCCAGGTTAATACAGTATCTGACCCACATATGTAGTTAACAAAACATCCGGTTCACTAGAAGGACAGCGCTGTCTGCCAGGTTAATACAGTATCTGACCCACATATGTAGTTAACAAAACATCCGGTTCACTAGAAGGGCTGCGCTGTCTGCCAGGTTAATACAGTATCTGACCCACATATGTAGTTAACAAAACATCCGGTTCACTAGAAGGACAGCGCCCCCTGCCAGGGTAATATGGTATCTGACCCACATATGTAGTTAACAAAACATCCGGTTCACTAGAAGGACAGCGCCCCCTGCCAGGGTAATATGATATCTGACCCACATATGTAGTTAACAAAACATCCGGTTCACTAGAAGGACAGCGCTGTCTGCCAGGTTAATACAGTATCTGACCCACATATGTAGTTAACAAAACATCCGGTTCACTAGAAGGGCAGCGCTGTCTGCCAGGTTAATACAGTATCTGACCCACATATGTAGTTAACAAAACATCCGGTTCACTAGAAGGACAGCGCTGTCTGCCAGGTTAATACAGTATCTGACCCACATATGTAATTAACAAAACAACCATTTCACTAGAAGGACAGCGCTGTCTGCCAGGTTAATACAGTATCTGACCCACATATGTAATTAACAAAACAACCATTTCACCAGGACAGCGCCCCCTGCCAGGTTAATACGGTATCTGACCCACATATGTAGTTAACAAAACAACAGTTTCACTAGGACAGCGCTGCCTGCCAGGTTAATACGGTATCTGACCCACGTATGCAGTTAACAAAACAACAGTTTCACTAGAAGGACAACGCTGTCTGCCAGGTTAATACGGTATCTGACCCACATATGTAGTTAACAAAACAACCGTTTCACTAGAAGGGCAGCACTGTCTGCCAGATTAATACAGTATCTGACCCACAAATATCATCATCATGCTGCAGGCCATTACAGAACACGGCCCTCATCACGGTGTGTCAGAAACACTCTTGACCTCTTGCCAGTTCCACTGCCTCATGTACACCACTCATACCAAAGATGTCTGCAATATCCTGTTTTCCATCTTCATGCTGGTCGACCCCCCTGCCTGTCCTACCAGACACCACATATCTAGAGAACCATAATTTTCTACCAGACACCACATATCTAGAGAACCATAATTTTCTACCAGACACCACATATCTAGGGAACCATAATAGAACAGAGACTAGCATGTTTGCCCACCAGCCCAGCGGCTGAAATCCCAACAAGGTCAACTTTCAAACATTGACCCTTGCACCCTGTGCCCACTTTAGGCTGGGTTGACCTGAGAGTCAAGGCCAACTGTTTAATAATCCTGCTTCAAGGGGAATTCAAACACATGACCATCAAGCCAGCAGGCATGCACACTACCTAAGCTACCGCATCTCCAGTCCAAAAGTAGCATAGATCTAAATTCATTCATTCAGTAGCATGTCCATTGCAGAACCTCGTTCCCATAACAACCTTCCGGAAGACCTCTCGGTCATAAGCAAGATGTCCTGTGTCTGATACACCCATCTGGAGATCATCCGCCACATCCTGCATCCATCTTCTCTTTGGCCTTCCTCTTCCTCTCTTCGCAGGCATATACTCCTTCATGATTGTTCTCTCCAAACATTTGTGACGTTTCAAGTGACCAAAATATTTCAATTTCCTTTATTTTATCATCTTTAATAGCCAACTCTCTTCAATATTCAGCTCTTGAAGTATGGGTGCATTTGTTCTTTTCTTTATCCAACATATTCTTAGAACTCATCTATAACATTTATATTCAAAGGCATTTATGCACTGTTCAGCTTGTCTAGTAAGTGTCCAGGTCTCACAGGCGTATATTGCTATGGGAAAGATGCATGCTCTTAAAAATCTAATTTTTGTAGTTCTATCTATCTCACTGAACAATGTATTCAGTTGTTTTAGTCTTTGAAGAGCAATAGACATTTGTTTTTTAATTTATTTCATTGTCACCATTGTTGGTAATCAATAACCCAAGGTATTCAAACTTTTCCACCATCTCCAATTTTTCCACATCAACATATTTGCTTTTCTCCTTTTCATATTTCTTTCTCCATAGTAGTTTTATCTGTATGCATTATCTTTGTTTTTGCTATGATTTTCACTATTCAATTGGGTTGAGGTTATTAGGTTTTCTATACCATTCTGTGTTGTGGATAGCAATACTGCAATAGATCTAAATCCTATACAAAATCCAATCCCAGGCAACTTCTTTTACCAAAGCCACAAAACAACTAGCAAACCCAGCAAACATTCAGCATAAGTACTGTCAATGTAAACAAACCCATTTCATGCACAGGAACAAATGAATAAAACTTCATACCACGCAACAACATCTGTGTACATGAAACAAGGAGCAACGTTTTCACGTCATGCACCAGCATCTGTGTACATGAAACAAGGGACAATGTTTCCACATTATGCACCAGCATCTGTGTACATGAAACAAGGGACAATGTTTCCACATCATGCACCAGCATCTGTGTACATGAAACAAGGGACAATGTTTCCACATCATGCACCAGCATCTGTGTACATGATTCAAGGGACAACGTTTTCACGTCATGCACCAGCATCTGTGTACATGAAACAAGGGACAATGTTTCCACATCATGCACCAGCATCTGTGTACATGAAACAAGGGACAACATTTCCACGTCATGCACCAGCATCTGTGTACATGAATCAAGGGGCAACGTTTCCACGTCATGCACCAGCATCTGTGTACATGAATTAAGGGACACATCTTTTCCATGACATGCAACAAAAGAAATTGTGTACATGAATAATGAACAAAATTCTCCATGTCATATCACAACAGCATTAGTGCACATGAAAATTAAACAAAGCTTCTCCATGTCATTTACAGCAATTGTGTAGATGAATAATTCAAGAAAACTTCTCCACATCGTGCAACAGCAAGAAATTTACTCGACAACACACCTGGGAAAAACCAACACCACTAAAGCTCACTCTATAGAAACAAAAGTCTGGTTACATATACAGAACTGAATAAATAACGCTTGATAAACTTTATACAGCATGTCTTCACATGACATGAGATTATACATGTGTAATCAGTATCTGATGGCTGCAGAAATGTGGTTTCTGAAGAAAATGCAAAGAATACCATGGACAGACAGAAAAACCAATGACCAAGTACTACAGGAGACAAATGAAAATCGTAAATTGATTAGATAAATTATATGTAGACAGTCAAAATTTTTTGGACATGTTATGAGAAGAAATGGATTGGAGAACTTAATGACAACTGGCAAGATCGAAGGGAACAGACCAAGAGGAAGACCAAGAGGAAAATACCTGGATGGCTTGGCCACATGGCATGGATGAGACAGGAACACTGAGCTGATCCACGACGCTGGTGATCGAGTGAAATGGCGAGCCATGATCGCCCATGCTTTCTGACATGGCACATGATTTATTGAATCAGTAGTTGCAATCTAACTCCTCCACGGATGAGTAGCCAGTATTTGGGGCTACATGTTCCAAGCATTTGTGACGGATGGCCGGTACTTGTGGCAAGCAATTTTGACCAAACTTATATTTTGTTTTGGTTATAATGTCCAAATATGTTCTCCATGACCTGTTATGACATTAATGGGAGCCACAGTGGTTCGTGTGCCTACCAAGACAGTGGTTTGGGTTCCATTCCCAGCAGAACATGATTTTTTTCTGATCAGTATGGCTTTGGGGGTCGACACAGGCTCTTAAAAATGGGCACAAGACAAACTTCTGCCAATGAAAGGTGCTGAGGAAGGGAACTGGATACCAAACCTCACATGCCATCGCCTAGATTATGTGAAGATCTAAAACTTTACACCTCGATGCTATCTTCTTTTATAACATCAATATCAAAACTTGAAAATATCTGAGACTGAAATTTTACCACTATTCAAAACAGACAGACAGACAGACAGACAGACAGACAGACAGAGACACAGACAGACAGACAGACAGACAGACAGACAGACAGACAGACAGACAGACAGACAGACAGACAGACAGAGAAAATATAGAAAAGGAGAGACAAAAGGAGAGAGAGAGAAAGAAATGCAACACCCACATATCCTAAAAGTCCTCAATCATTCATGTCCTTCAATATCAAAACTGGAAAATATCCGAGCCTGAAACTGTGCTAGCATTCAAAACAGAGAGAGAAAAAGAAAAAGATAGAAAAAGAGAGACAAAGGAGAGAGAGATAGAAAGAAATTCAACATCCACATGTCCTAAACAAAAGAGTTACACTTTCACAAGTGGATGAAAAACATCTGACAATAATGTGTTGTTTACACTACCTTAGTGTATCTTCCTGGGAGCCTCGGTGGCGTAATGGCTAGACACTCACCTGCCAACCAGAAGGTCACAGATTCGATCCGCAGCTGGGCAAATTTAGATTGTTCCTGACCTGACCTGGAAGCTTCCAAGCCGACCCTGCCTAAAAGGGTACAGAGAATGTGTTAGGAAGTAAAGACGGCAGGCTAGATACTGACTTCATCACCCAACGAGTGCCCATTACTCTATTCAAATACTGACTTCATCACCCAACAATCATGGTTGGGCCATGTATCTCAAATGGAGGATGAACGTATTCCCAAAGATCTCTTATACGGAGAACTAGCCACAGGGAAGAGGCCAACCAGAGGACCCCAAATGTGATATAGGGATATGTGTAAACAAAATATGAAAACCCTTGGCATAGATCCAAACACGTGGGAAACAGTTGCAACAGACAGAAGTTCCTGGAGAAGAGATGTACGAAATGGACTAGTGCTCTTTGAGCGCACTTTGATCCAACAAACTGAGGATAGGCGGCACAGGCATAAAATGCAGTCACTTACTGCGGGACCTGCCTTGTCTTACAGATACAGAGATTGTCACTCTCGCATTGAACTATACAGTCACCAGCGGTGCTGCCAGGTGCCTCCCAAGCGGCACAACTCTATAGTCCTTCAGGACTGAAAGAGGCCTACTACTACCCTCAACAAGTGCCCATTAGTCTACACAAATATGGGTGTAGCATCAGTTGTTCGATGAGCCTGCAAGGGTGAAAAGGGTCCTTTACTGTTACTTTGTGTATTTTGTACTCTTTTGATTTCCTTGTGAAACACAAGTCATTTATATCTGTGCTTTTTTTGTTTTTTATGTTTTAAAGGCCTCTTAGTCCCATTATGTGGCTTTCAGCCCAATGTGGTCCACCAAGGCCCATCTGCCAGTGTTAGTGGTCTGTAATTTGGTGATTAGAGTTTGCAGTTTGGATGGCTGCCTCAGCACCCTGGACAGATCAAGTGCAGATAGATCTACACTTTGATCTTAGCCAAAAGTCTGAGAAGACGTTATCCCAGGTTTATAGTGCAATTTTTTCTTCTGAAAACTATCATGTAATATAAATTTAGCATTGTAAATCAGTGAATTATATTTTGTTCTCTGCTAACTAGTTAACTTCTCCTTCTATATAAACATGATGGATTACATACAGTTATTGCTTGTATTTCACTGTTTCTTGTTTTACAGAAGCCATGCTGTGCTCTTCAAGGGAGAGAACTCAGTGAATACCACTGAATCAAGAAGGAAAGACAAGACACTGGTAATAATATAGATAATACCAGTGTCTTGTCTTTCCTTCTTGATTCAGTGGTATTCATGAGTTCTCTCCCTTGAAGAGCACAGCATGGCTTCTGTAAAACAAGAAACAGTGAAATACAAGCAATAACTGTATGTAATCCATCATGTTTATATAGAAGGAGAAGTTAACTA